>JAQFVV010006247.1:715000-946605 GCA_028023455.1 Epiperipatus broadwayi
ACAATTGAAAAGGTCAAGTCTACTGAATGAGACTTTCATTACATTTCTATCAGAAAAAATTATTGAAAACAGAATATTATCCAGTGCATGTGTATACAAAGAAGTAATGTGAATCGCCAAGCATTGGTGGTTCAGTGGTCAGCACAGCTGCCTTACAACCAGTTGTCCCAGGTTTGAGGGTTTGCTTCCCGACCTATGCTTTGACATATGAAAAAAATAGTAATATCAATTATAACAAAAAAGGTAGTAATGTTTGGAAGATTTAGAATTATGAATTTGGAAAAAAGTAAATTTTTAAAAAGTTATAATTAGAATAATAAATTGGTACATACTTTGAGGCAAAGAAAATTATAAAAGATATGCTGGAAAGATTATAAAGAGAGATAAAGAGTGAAAAATCTAATACTGATTAAATACAAATAATAGTCCAAAGAAGCAATATATATATATATATATTGTACCATTTATTTATACATGGTACAAATACGTATTGGCAGTTGGTAAAAGCTAAAAAAAAAATAAAAGTAAATTTAGATATTTTTTTTAGTATAATTTATTTTGTTTAAAAAAAACATACAATGAAAGTTAAATTATTCTTTCATATTTTTTTTATGTAATTAGAAATAAAAGTAGAATTGGAGAGAACAAAAGAATTCCAAAAGTAAAAAGATAAGCTAAAAGAAAAATATTTTAGCTAATTAAAGATGGCCAAAAGATTTGCTAAAAAAAGAGAACTTTGTAACTGAAAAATGAGTAAAGACTATACATACAAGATTATGAACCAAAAATGCCATGATAATAGCATGCACAGAAGTCTGAAAACTGGGCCTCTAATATAAAAATGCAGAGACCAGTTTGAAGAACATCTTGTTTCGTTTGTTTCTCTAGTTAGTCCTGGATAACAATAATATGTCCAGGATCGCTTTGCTGAAATAATTCGGCATGTCGGAGTGAACTGGAGCTTCTATGGACATCATGCCTGAAGATGTACACCAGAAAAGCTTTCATGACCGACTAGGAGAATGGACTACAAGATCAAATAATAACCAAAAGGCCGAGCTCATTCTACCCAAAAAAACTATGCATAGTTATCTACTACTGAATTCACTAAACTTACCGGTAAGTTATACTTCGTTATTCCTGATTGTGACAAATTTAACCATTTTACAAACAACTTGTAAAAAAATAAGCTTATAATAGGATCCCGATAAAGACTTTTGTGTTATTGTTCAAGAGACTCCTGTTTTCCCCAGAACTTTTTAATTAATTATTTAACTGTTATTTTTTTATTAATGTTTCATGTCTGAATTAATGTGTGTTCTCTCCAATTTAGTTGATTAATAATTTCATTTAAACATTTTAATCTATTAGAATAAAAATATTTCTAATACCAATTTTCATTTGTACGTTATTAATATTTATTATTAAATTTATTATTAGTTTAGTAAGATTTAAAAATGTAATTTACCTTTGCCAATATGTTTTGAATAAGCCCCAGGAGTAATAATATTTAAAAGAAAATTCTAGTTTACGGTAGAATTACAGATTCTTAAAAGCATTTTTTCTTTTTAATTTATGAGATGTTATGTGACGGTTTCAGTGGGTTCTTGTAGAACTCTGGTGCCTTTCAAGTAAATTAAAAAACTGATTACGTTGATAGCATAATTCTCAACAATTACTAGGCCGAGTTGATCAGGAAAGATAGTTATGTTTTTTAGAAATAGAAATGAAACTTTCTTCTTTTTTTGCATAACTTGATCAACTCGCACATTTTATAATGCGTATAGAGGCCTAGCAAGCGGGAAAATGTTATAATATATATATATTGTAACCATTCGCTTGCCCCCTCAACTACCTATCATGCTGAACATGTGGCGGCACTAAAATTGTAACCGTTAATTGTGTGGTCCCAACTACATAACGTAAGTGCGTTAAGAATTGTACCCTCGATCACTGATTAATTCTTGTTGCACATTATCAGCTATTAAGAGCTGTATCCAAAAGCATATCATGCTATCAATTTTATGCACCAAAGACCACAACCAACATCTGGAGCAACTTACCACAGACCAAACTAATGATCTAACCTAAACTTTTCATGATTTAATTTGATCGCAGCCAGGGTGTACCGCGAAGAACTATCATAGTAGTATGATAAAATACATTAAACAAATTATAAGTGTGGAATGTGATTATTTTCAAGCCTTAATTTGCGATTTTTATTGTATGAGACCCGATGGCCGACCATGTACAAGATGGCATAATTTGTGGAATTACATAAGATTATGAAATTTGAAACCATCTATATGATTTCTAATACAAATGCTAGTCCAGGTAAAGCTTTGCAATAAATAAATATAAATACTTGGGTTCTTTTTTTTTATAGTTTACTATATTACTGAGACTCTTATTATACTGACAAATGACAATTTAAAAACGTTAAGTAAATATATTCAATCATGTCATTATTTGGTAAATCTGTTTACAAGTTTAATAATTAATTTATATTGTATACTAGAATCAACTACGCAAAGCCAAAATGATGGAAAAGGTAAATGGGATTTTATTGTACCTTACACATCATAAACTACCAAAGACGAAAAGCATCTAAATGTTTTCTCAAAAAATATCAATAAACTCTTATATCATGTTGACAATAGTATGTACTTCAATGTATGCTCTATCCAAGGTTTATGATTTCTGATTTTACGAATGACACATAGCAACGGCACAGTAAGTTTAATTATAAATCAACGTTTATTTACAAATTTATGAATAATAAGTAATTAATTCCAATGTTATAATTAAAGACATAAATAAACAAATAAAATAAATAAATTATAATTCCATCGACTTTCTTCAATAACATCTCATAGGTACAGTTTTTAAAAACCTAATCATACCTTATATTTCAATTTGATATAATGAATATTGAGAAAATTATACTAAATTCAACATCAACTCATGAAATATTTAACGTCATTTCCAAATTCAATAAATCCCTACCGTAAACTTATAATAATATAATAAATAATATTATATCTGTAGGATTTAGCTATAATGCAATCATTAAATAAAGTGATAATTTAAACTTACATTCCGGTAAATAATAATCAACCAACAGTTAGTTATTATGAAGTAACTTGAATAGAATGTCCTGCTGCAATTTGATAATCTAACCTATAAATTATACTTACAAATGAAAGAAGATGATTTAGCAGATTAACTAAAATACTTTGCCCAACTTATATCTATGAAGTAAAACATATTCCTGTGGATGCATTCATCTACACGTAGGAATTAAATAACTAAACGTTTTGTGGATTTATACATCATCATAAAGCAATAAGTACAAGTACATCATTCCGCAGATTAACCACCAGCGCAGGAATGAGTGAAAATACAAAAAATGGCAATTAAGTAATCTGCGGATTAACCACCAGCACAGGTTAATGCCCTTTAACATTATAAAACAACATTACTATTTACTTCACATTAAAGTGCAAAATCATCCTCCTCAGTTATTCTGACCATTCAGAAAACGCTGATACTTTAGCAAATGTGGGTTCTTGCATAATAAAATGTTACACTATCAGGACAACTAATGTACTAACTTATCTTACTTAAAATAAAACATATGTAATATAGTATAAGTAATATTAGTATAGGAATATAAATCTGGAAAGACTCACAAAATACCCCATAAAGATTGATATATCTCATGAATTCATTTAGTACTTTTCAAGCTTTTTTGCAAGCGCTATTCTCTTGAATAAATATTTTATTCAACCCCTATTAATTTAAACTTAATAAAATATAACTTATGAACTTCACATGCAAGTTCATATAACGATAAAATTAAAGAAATGCATTATTCATCAAATACATAAAATTTAACAGGTGTGTGTGTATGATATAAATTAAATGTATAGCATTTTATAGTTCAATACATGAATTTTAGCAGGTGTGTGTATCACAAATTGGATTGTATAGCATTTTATAACTCCAAATATGATCTGTGGAATCCATGTACGATGTGTCGAACAATAAATATATGAAGCAATAGCTATAATTATAGTAGAATTCCATACATGCAATTTTATCCATTGGTGTTAGTTATTATAATCACTATTAGATTAACGAATTTACGTGGCTCCATAAGCATGAAACAATTTCAAAACATGACACGCAGAATTTAAATGAAAATGTTTTTCATAAGTTATTAATCTCTACATTTCTCTATTAAAAACGTTCCAAGTTTATCACATCCATGCTAATATTTATTTATCCACGCTTAAATCTAGGAATACTAATTATAGCAATTTATTTAATCATTCCAAACTGATGATAAAATTAGAAAATAGCTTTGATTAATTATTTGAAGACTGTTTATTATCCAAATGTTAAACAAATTAACTAGCAAATAAATTACTGGCATTGTAAAGTTAAATATCAATCAATACTATATTTTTATTAGAATTAGAAACGGAAATATTAAACTATGTTGATAACTTTAACATTTTACTTTAATTTAAACTTCTTCTTTTTTAAAAAGCTAATTTTCATATTCATAAAACTTCTGTAATTAAAATACTTATTTAATTTTTCCAAATTGTAGAATAATAAACATTTTAAAACATACCAAACTCTTGCAATTAATTCTTTTAAACTGGGAAGCTCCGACATTTTAAAAATGTAATATTGGAAAATTTTTACCGGTGATTTGATCCACTTGGCCAGCCGACTTGAACAGACTTTTAAATTTAGCAATTCATCTTATAATTAAATACCACTAGGTTATTTTTACGTTTATAGCAAACTTTGTGGTAATCAGTTTACTTGTTAACTATTTTAAAATAAGCTTATCAAATTTACACCATTTGCCTTTACCATTTTCTTTTCTTTCTCCCTCCAAAAGCAAACTATCAGACGATCTTCTCTTAAATTCGCGCTCTTTTTTTTTTTTTTTACATTGAGACGCATACGTAATTACTGTATTTATTTTTAATAATTAATTTTAATTGAACAAATGGTTTTTTAATTCAATGGAAATAATAATTTAAGATCATTTTAAACAAATAAAAACAAAATATTATTTTAATAATATTTTACCGAATTTTAATGTGTTGTCAAATTTTTAAAAAGTTAAACATTTTGATATGAGTTAGCATATGGGAAGAAGCAAATTTAAATTTATTAAAATAATATAAGAGAGTAATCTGTTCAAAGTGCAAATCAAGCCAATCAAATCATCAAAGAAGAAAGAGAAATTTTTATACCAGTTACATCAATTATTATATTTTATACTAAAATATATGGTTACAATATATATATATATATCAGAAACAATGGTACTATAAATTAATAGAAAATTAATTCCTACCATAATTAAATTGTAATAATTAGCTCTCAAGTGCTTTCCAATATATATATACATTCAAAGAGTTATAATTATATAAGTTTAATATAATATTGATCAATAAAATTATTTTAAGTAAATTATTTTGCTTTATAAATTATTAAAGTGTCTAAATCATTTTTGACTCATTCGTCTCATTCCAAATGCGTACATGAACAATTCACCATCAATCCTAAGAAATCGTGTTCTGATCTGGAGAATTGCTGTGATATTAAAGGTTCTTATTTACTATTATGAATCATTTTCTACACAAATGCTTTCTTATTAACATCTTTATTCAATCATATTATTTTTTCCAGTTCTTTTCATATCTTAATTATTCTATTTTTTTCTCCATTAATTTTTTTATATCTAAATAAATATGTACTTTAAAAATTAAATTATACCATAATTGTGTATATATATATATATATATATATATATATATATATATATATATATATATATATATATATATATATTATAATTTGATGTCCATATTTCTTCAAAGCAATATATGTAATTATATAATTGAATATTTATAAATACAGTAATCAGATATATTTTAAAAATTTTATCCACTTAGGAGCCTCATAGTTTTTGTCATCTAACACTTTGAAAGGCTAACCTTCCCACAATTCTGTGATCTTAATATTTGCTGTCTGCCTATTAATTAAATCATGTCTGTATTTGTATATTAGCATAGCTTCTTTTATTTTTCTTTTGTTATTTTTTTCAGATTGCAATATTTTAATGTTGTTGTAATTGAAGTTAAAACCATAAATACATGAATTATTATGACCATGAAAAATGGATGCTGAAATATTATTATCTACTTTGCAATTTTGATTCAATTTCTGAGCTCTTTTTAACAACAGCAACATCAAGATCATAGAACTGTGGGAAGGTTAGCCTTTCAAAGTGTTAGTTGACAAAGACTACGAGGATCCTAAGTGGATAAAATTTTTAAAATATATCTGACTATTGTATTTATAAATATTCAGTTATATAATTAAGTATATATATATATATATTGTAATGGTATGGAGTCTGAGATAAACCTGGGGTGATGACACTCATCATCATCAATCCCACAGTTAATGAACCAATCTAAATTAATTATAAAAGGAATATAATAAGGAATGAGTCTGAGAGATCAGCAAGACAAAAGCTAACTATATCAATTATAATTTCACCAGGATTACATAAAACCAATAAGAATTCATCATCATGAATTGTCACTGGATTTGAAATGAGTCTACTATCGACCAGGCTAATTAGTTAGTTCTTGTCAGCTTGGGATAGATTATTTAAACAATAAGTTGGATGCATAAATTTATGTGCTAAACCATAAGAATATAACAATTAAAAAAATAATGCTGGGATATTAAAACATGCTGACCATCATGAATGCTCTGGACAATTAGTACCATTAATATACTGGCCAACTATAAACTTAATTTCTAAATAAATAATTAAAATGAAATGTAGTGCATGGATTTTAAAGAATATCCCCTTTGTGCCAATAAAAATCATTATCATCTGGGATATCCATAACATTAAACATAAGTCCCTTTTATATAAGCAACCATTATGCACGAATCCAGCTCACTGAGCAAAAGCACTATAACTGTTACAGTAAGCAAGAGATATAATACAACATATAGTGTTTTAAACCTATTCTATGGTTTATTAAATTAATTCACTGGAAACACTTCAACAATAAAATATAAATTTATTAATAACAATAAAATTAAATTAAGGTCTGTAGAATATGGTTATACATATAAATTAAGTCTTCTGATTTTGATTAATACAAAAAGAAATACTTATTATCAGCATTTCAATTTTGATATGATTTGCCAGATTTTGAATCAATTTATTATTATTATTCTCATATTTAAATAAAGGAATTAATATTACATAAGTTAAAAAATTGCAAAAATTCAAATTCCTAGAGAAGTACTATTATTGATTAGTATGCAATTGAATTTAAAATATTATTCATATGCATGATAAAATGTTGGAATTAATTCTGCAATATTTAAAATATCAGTGTGTGAATGAAGGCCAGATTACAGGATAGCTATAGCCAACCTACTACATGACTCCACTGTAAGTAGCAACATAAAAGTCATTTTGTAATCTGCCTTTTATTTGTGTAATGATCTTTTCAGGGTTGTAGAGTTAATTCTAGTGTTTTGTTTTATTATATATTATTTTGTTAAAACAGGAAAAACTCACTATAAGTATTGCCACACACAGCAAGCTAGAGTAATCAATGGATGCCAGAAGGCTTGTGCATAAAATCCCCATCTAGTGCCTACTCATCCAATATCCCCAGACTAGTTTCTGGCTTGTGGCCTTCATCGGTGAGGAGGTCATGTTTATATTATTTTGTCTGATTATATACTACTAAAATTAACAGGTTTCTTTTATATACTATAGAGGCAATAATATAAATATCAAATCAAAATTAAATAGTTATTTAAATCATTATTAAATAGTTCTTTTTAATTCATTTTACCAACAGCTTTAAAATCAATTTAAATGTATCTCAGTCCAGATTAGAATTTTAAAGGCAGCAAAGAGAAATTATCAGGAAACTTTACATCAATTCTGGATACATTCCCAGTGCTTTGAATAGTTTAAAAATATTTAGATTCATATTTTTAAAAGTGCTCAATGTATTTATGTAATTCCAAATACTTTACTATACACATTAAAGCTGTTTAATGTATAGAGATACAAAAAAAAAAATCCCACATACATAATAAAATTTTCAATGTATATCTTTCTTAACACATATGTATTCAAATTCTTTTTTTTTTTCACTTACAACATTCAACACATGCATTATGCACAAAATAAAAGTTTTTATGCACTGCACTTATTTACTAAGGCATTAAATCTTTAAGCATGTGCATTTGAAAATACAATGATAAGGACCTCTACAGGTTTTAACCACAAGCTTACTCTTTGAAAGAAAAGAGGGGAACCCTTCTTTACTTCAACCTACTTTCTATATAAATAGGTGAGGCTGAAGTGATTAGAACTGAGAGCATGAAGCTATTCAATACTTCACTGATTAAGTCCACAATTCCTATTACCCATTAGTACTCGCGAAATCTTTCGATTTATGAGTCAATGGAAAGATCTTTTAGTTAGAAATCTATTATGATAATTTAAAGTTTTAATTATAAATTTATTTGACACACATTTGATTACATTAGTAATATTTACTAAGGCTCTCAGTTCTAACCACTTCAGCTTCACCTACTGTCATATTTTCAAGCACACATGCTTAAAGGTTTAATGCCTTAGTAAATATTACTTACGTAATCAATGTGTGTTAAAATAAATTTATAATTACAATTTTAAATTATTGTAATAGATTTCTAACTATAAGATCTTTCCATTGACTCGTCGTAAATCGAAAGATTTTGCGAGTACTAATGAGTAATAGGAATTGTGGACTTAATCAGTGAAGTACTGAATAGCTTCACACTCTCAGTTCTAACCGCTTCAGCTTCACCTATTTATATAGAAAGTATGTTGAAGTAAAGAAGGGTTTCCCTCTTTTCTTCCAAAGAGTAAGCTTGTGGTTAAGAACTGTAGAGGTTCTTACTGTCGTATTTTCAAGCATCCATGCTTAAAGGTTTAATGCCTTAGTAAATATTATTTACTTTATCAATGTGCGTTAAATAAATTTATAATTACTGTATTTATGTATATATGTTTTATGTTTATTGTTTTAGATATGTGTGCTTGAATTGATACAAGTATTTTAAAGAAAATATAAAATAATAAATTTTTGGTTTTCAGAGATGGACATTATACTTTGGAATTTTAAATCTTTTTAATTTTAGATAAATATTACTGTTGTCTCTGTATCTTTGTATATTGATCAGTTTTGGGAGTTTATATGAGTGTATTAATCAGTTTTTAAAAAACTCGAAAAATGCATATAGATGTATTTTTAGATTGTTCAAAGTGTTGTGAATTAAAAATTATGTAAGTATGTATTCATAGATGTAGAATTGATGTAAGAAAATTATTATTTTTTTTTTTTAAATGTTACATTTAAGATGGAATTTGTTATACTTAATTTGTTATTACAAAAATTAATATAATGAATAAAAAGTTTGATTTTAATTTGATGTATTAAGAGTGTATAATAGAATATAAGTTATAAACACTGTACATCACATGATCACTATTTCATTACTGTTATTAAAACAGGCAAAACTCTCCATACACTAGTGCCACTCAGTGCCAACCAGAGTAATCAATGGATGCCAGAAGGCTTTTGCATAAAATCCTTATCATCCCCAGACTAGTTTCTGGTTTGTGGCCTTTGTCAGTGAGGTGCTTTGAACTGGGTTCAGACCCATATGACTATATAAGCCATTGAGCTTATATTAAAAAATTGTGTTTTCAATTTTATTCTCATAGTTTTGTAGTTATGTAGAGATAAAAGGTGGCTGCTGGAGGGTTGCATTAGATCCTAAGAGTGCTCCCAGATCCAAAGCTCCTCAGTGACAAAGGCCACAAGCCAGAAACTAGTCTGGGGATATTGAATGAGTAGGCACTAGATAGGGATTTTATGCACAAGCCTTCTAGCATCCATTGATTACTCTGGTTGGCACTGAGTGGCACTACTGTATGGAGAGTTTTGCCTGTTTTTGTAAACACTATCTAAAAAATATATCATATGTGCAAAAAGAGAGCTGAACTTGAAATAATTCTGTGTTTATGTAATACTAGCTGTTTTAATAGAATTCTTTGATCAACAGGATGTAAAGAAATAAGCAACGTTATTCGTATGCCTTCTTTGGTATTTTTTTAATGACAAAAAAAAACATGTGGAATTCATTTGATTTTGCCATCATCTAAATGTGATTCTGCCTTCTAAAACCTTTGGTGAGTTGTATTCTGATTATTGATTCCCCTCTTTTTAATTTCACTAACATGCCTCTGTTCAAAGGCATCTATTGTAAGCTTAAGTGATTAATAGATAATAGATCACAGCACTATTAAGTTCACTATAGTTTATTTAATATTGCAATAAATGGCTCTGTAGTAGACACGATATATGCTCCCAATAGCATACGTAATTATAAATCAAGCAATGATTGATGGTTTATAAAAAAAAGTGTTTGATTACACATTTAAAAAGCTGATCAGCTTAGATTAACGGATATATCACGAGTCTTTTATTGTTTAGGCGCTTTCTGGCAAATTACTTTCTATAGCAAATACATTTTAGACGCATTCCTTTTTTATCGTTTTACTAAAATCTCATGTTCTGAGTTCAATTAAAATATATATAAAAATTACATAATTTTTAACTTATCATTTGCTCATTTATATTTAGAAATAAATAAATTTTCAAAATGCGACATTGCAAATATTTTTACAGGAAGCATTAATTTTTCTTTAAGAAAAAAAACATCGCCAATAATAACAATCGAAATTTAATTAATAAATAACATATAAATGTGAACTTACAATTTACTTCTTACATCTGGAACCTGTCGATGTAGTGAGATTCTATCGCTAGCAAATTTATTAAATGCTTCTTCTTTTAATAATTTATCCGCTATTATTCTCTCTCCGCGAGTATAATTCCATTCAAAGGGCTTTCCAAATTCTCCAGGCCCTTTTATACCCTCTAAAAATATAGGTTTTTCGTTTTTTACCAACCTATATATACCGCCTAAATAAAATAATAAGGAGATCAATAAAGGTATTAATAATAAGTATTTAAAATATCTTTTATAAAAACATCTATAAATAATCATATTTTTCTTTTTATAATAAACAGGAAGTTAATGAAATCATAAGATAAAATTAGCTATTAAATTATTGTAGAGTTTTATTACTTCTGATATCAAATAAAGAGGTTATCAAACCGATTGATAAAGTAGCATTTATTATATCAACGTCGCCCCCTCGTGGGTCAAAATACATTTTTACAACTACAATTGTTTTTTTATTACTACTAAAAAAAATACACGGCATACAAATTCTCTAAAAGTAAAGATATAATCTTAATGATTTGATTATTTAAATCGCTTTTTTGTTTGTTTAAAGAATGCCACCTTCTTATATATTTAAATTAAAACCATTGTCCTGTGCAGCTTGTTGTACTGGTGTAGTAGCAAATCGGAGCTCAAGATGCGACCCAGCCCTGCCACTACCGGGTCTCAAACTTCTTTTGAACACCTAAGCAATAAACTATTGTACTATATATATATTAAACTAATCTGTCTTTTTAAACTCACATAAGAAGGTATTAGTTGTTATGTCAAAGGATAAAAGATTTCGCACTAATTCTGATTTGTTCCTGCGCACATCTCTCTGCGCACATTTTCACCGTAGTTTTTTGATTATTATACATGCGAAATACATGATTGAAAGAACAAACAAGAATTACTGATATCATTGAAAAATTAAGAATCTAAAATATAGTTTGGCTTGACATATTACTGGAAGAAATGATAATAGATGGACTGTCGACGTTTAAAACTGGGTCCTAACAGACCGTAAAAGACATCGAAAAGACCATATAGGCGATAGATTGTTAAAATAAGGAAGTTTTCTGGTTTGATGTGGAGATGAGAGGTTAATAATTAGAGGCATTGAATTAAACTTGGAGAGATCTTTCTTTATCTTGCAGTAGAATGCTAACAGTTGATAATGGTAATGTTGATGTTCTTATTTTAAAATTAGCTACCCACTATTATACACTGACTTCAAGAATTTAAGAGTTAAATCTACATAGATTAAAATTCAACCTGCCCGTTCCAGTGCACTAATATGCATGACCTTTTAAATGACGTAATTATTCGAATAACTATTCAAGTACATTTTTTATAACAATTTGCTACCCATTTTGTCTTCCACAATTTATTAATGAAGCTAACAAGGAAAAATAGCTTTTCAATAACTCATTGTGAACAAAAGGTCTATCCAACAATTTCCTCTCCATCCACATAGAAAAAGTGGGAAATGCATTGGAAACAGGCTTTCTAATTATTGAGTGATGAGGGGTTGACCCATTTTTTATCCTAGTTATACCAAATAAACAAAAATATCTAGATATCCATTCACTGTTCAATATTAGATGATTAAGTAGGCTGATTCTGGGGTAATTGCCCAAAAGAAGAATTCTGATTGCAGTTTAAAAATATTTTCATATGCTATCCAAAGGAAAATTTATATACAAATCATGGTATATGACAGGCTTATTTAATTATACACTGTGAGACCTTTGAATCCAATATTATGGTTTTATATATATATTACTTAATATTTAAGTAATACTTTGAGTGCAATTTGAAATTTATAATTGCAGTTTGTAATGTCATAAGTGATTATTTATTAGTCTGCATTCAAAATATGTTTTATGTATTTGTTTAAAGAGGTTTATTTAAACTTCTATATATCAATAATTTCACTCTCTGTGGTTAAGTTGCAATCTTTAGTGTCTATAGAAGTATATTAAACCATTCATAAAGGTGGGATTCCACCTTTATTGTTAGAAGGCGGTTTGAAATTATTGATTGTTATTGACATTGGGATTATCTAAGTGTATGTGAGTATTTAAGCATTCCCTATTAGCTCTTTATTTAAATAAGATATAAGATACATAAATTGTGATTTAAAATGACCTTAGCTTAAATAAGATGCAAACCTATTTCGCTCTGCAGTTAGGACATTGGTGCAAGACTTAACTGATGAAAGAGGAATGAAATTGATAGTAATCCTGTTATAGCTCACATTGAGATTTTAGTTTTTATATACTATTAACCAAAAGAATCACACTGTATTTAAAAGTGGTTTTAATATGGTGGATCATATCCAAACAATGAGAGAAGATATAGAAAAAACAAATGAATATAAGCTGCCATTACGCTTTGGATTTGTATGTTATAAAAAGACATTTGATTTTATAAGGCATTTCTTCAGATCATTACAGTATAAATCTAGGATATTGTCATATTATTAAGATCATTTATATAAATGCAATAATGATACCATGAAGATTAACAGTGAGAAGGATTTATGACATGGTGACTCATATGCCTAAAATTTTTTACAGCTGTTTTGCAAGAAGTATTTTGTAGATTTAAATGGTATGCTAAGTGAATAAAATTAATGGATATTATTTAAGTTTACAAATACTTTGGTCAGATTATTACTACATATGGAAACATAATAGATAAAATTAATCATAGAATTAAACTTGGTTGGAGTGCATTTGGTAGAAATAAACTTATACTAAAAGAAATTATGACTGCATTTAAAAAGGAAAGTTTTCTAATAAATATATTTTACCAGTTCTTATTTACAAATCTGAGATTTGAACACTTAATAGAAGATAAATACAGAGACTTCAGACCACTCAACAAGGTATAGAGATATTATGTTAGGAATAACAAGAAGAGATCAAAAACAACATTTGTGGGTGTGAGTTATTGATAACATTGAAAGAATTAAGAGACTAAAGTGGAGTTAAGCTGGACATCCTTCTAGAAAAGAGGATAAGAGATGGACAGCTGAAATCTTAAACTGAATTCCAAGAGATTGTAAAAGACTTAAAAAGAAACCTGATATGAGATTGATAGGTGAAATAAGGAAGTGTGTTAGAGTGAGAAAAAGATTGGCAAAACTAGATTAAATTTGAAAAGACCTTCATCCTGCAGTGGATTGATAATGGTTGAAAATGAAGATAATATTGTATTCAAATTTTATGCTATTCCGCTATTCCATAACGTCTTAGTTAAATAATCAGCTAATAAAAAATGCTTAGTGTTTTATTCATATTATTTTAAGATTTCTTCCTATCGTCTATTAATTACATAATTAGTTATATAAAAAATAACATTATGATAATATATTTACAATTAAAAACAAAAGCAGGAGATATTTTTTATGAATAAATAATATATTTGTTAAACGAATTGTGAAGAATTAAGTTTGCATCTTAGCGCAGTTGATAAGAAGATTAGTCTTTGAAAGCATTAATCCTCAGTCCCCAATGCTATTTTAACATAGCATTGAATAACTTACTGACTTTTGATAATTTCAGTAAATAATTATAATGTTGATATTAATTCATTTTATTTAATGTTATTACTATTATAATTATTAGTTTTATCTGTCTTATTGCATTGCCAAATTTATATAATATTAAATCATCTATATTCTTTATTCTAGTTCTGAAGAAGATTGCTGTTGCAATCGATACTGTCCATTAGTGGGTTGTAAAAGAGCATTGTAAAAAGAAATAAAGAACATAAATGATTTAATATTATATAATTATGAATATGCGTGCTATGTAATTTGGGAGCTGAAGATTCCTGGTTTAAAGCTCAAATATTATATACTCGATCCCTCCAAGCAACAAACTATGCATTTTTATGCCTATTCTTAACATTTTCATCGTAACAAATGGATGTAAATTGATTGCATTTCCGTAGACAAATTTGAAGTCAGGTTTAACTGCTAAGAAAGTTGTAGTTATTATTCTATGTAGACCAATCAATCCTGATTTTAAAATTAAGGCTTAAAAAAACAAGTTAAGAAGAAATAAAGAGGAAATGAAAGAACAATAGTTGAAAAAGTTATAGATTCTCCTTGAAAATGCTTGTTAGAGAAAGACAACTTAACTTCATTAAAGATTTTAGTGATTTCAGTATAATATAAAAAATATAATTCTATGTATTTACTAAATATCAAATACATAATATGGGATATTGGTACTAATGTTTTTTCCTAAAGAGATCAAAAAACCAGCAGTTGTCATTGAATAAAGTTTCTAAAATATATGGGAAATGATTGAGTGTTATATATAACTATGCAAGACAGAGTTCAAAACCTTAGAATTTTTTAAATTTCAAGATATTAATTTGAATATTATATTTTGTATATATAAAAAATATTTTGTAAAAAATGTTTTTATTTAACTTAAGAAGATAATGAACTAAAACCAATATATATATATATATATTGATCACAAATTTAGGTTGGAATAATAATTCACTAATTAAAGTGGTTTGTGTTGAGTGCAACAATCGAAAGAGAAAATACAAAGAGGCATGGTTTATTACAAACAACACCCACATGATAAATAAAAAAAATTCATGCATTGCATTATCATGCAAGAAGTATAAATAAATTTACAAACTTGCATATTAATTAATGTATATGTTCATTTTCTTGCATATCTATGTTTGTGCTATGAATATGATGGGTCTATCACAAGCAATGCTAGCTGTAAAGTAATAAACATCGCATGATCATAATTTCTTATGCTTGCTCATAACTGTTATTAAGACAGGTAAAACTCTGTATACATATTGCCACTCAGTGCAAGCCAGAAACTAGACTGGGGATATTGATGGGTAGGCACTAAATGGGCATTTTATGCACAAGCCTTCTGGCATCCATTGACTACTCTGGCTTGCACTGAGTAGCAATACGTATAGAGAGTTTTTCCTGTTTTAATAGCTGTAAAGTACTTACAATTTTGTAATATTTCCTGTATATTAGACTTCTCTGATTTATTGAATTCATTAATTTATTTATGACATCCCTGCTTTTATTTTAAGTTAAATAAACCAACTCAACTTATGGTCCAACAAGAAAATTATTTGATATTTTTTAGTGCACTACTTCACAAATTAAATAAAAACATTTTTTACAAAATATATTTTGCATATATTATTTTTTACTTTTTAGTTATGTGATATTTTGTGTCAGATATTTTATATTTATTCATATTCTAATATAAATACTAAAAATGTAAACAAGTTGCCAAATTTCTAATTGTCAAAATAAAATTCATGTGCATAAAAAATACTTTGGAAATTTTTTTTTCTAATTTAAAATGGAAATGTTTTTTTTAAAATGCAAGTTTTATTTAAACAATCAAAAGAAATTAATATTTCATCCTTTAATTTAATTAACCATAAATGCTTTTTAATGAATATTCATGTACATCATTAGAAACATACTGGACCAATTCACACATTTTGAAATTCAGCCCACTAGTACTGTTCAACTAGACAATTCTGAAACACGTTAGAATTATATTACATTATCATCAATAGCTGACAGATATTCAAAATTTGAAGAAAAGCCATTTGATAGAAGTATGTTAAAATTCTGTTATAATATTTAATATGAATTTTATGAATTTAGAAACAAATGGAATTTCTAAGTTAAATAAAAACATTTAAATAAAATAAAAAATGGCAGCTGGATACACAAAAATCTTGTTTCTAACTTTGAATGTTAATATTCAGTGATGAAGGTAAAAATCCAAAAACTAATTTGGAAATGAAAATATTATAACATCACACTACTTAATATGCATAAATAATTTGAGCTTACAATATATGGTGCTAGAGTAGGATGAAGAAAACTGCCATGGATCCTTATGTATATATGTTTAAATAAAGTTGAATGTATGAAAAGTTTTGTCCAGAAATAGGTTGGGGTTATAAAGAAGTAGGAGCTATGAGCAAATGGTAACTCTTGATCATCATCAATAATAATTTGGCTACTGTCTTAATACAATTTTATTCTGAAACTCAATATTTAGGGTAGCTATTATAAACCTTAACAAGTTCTTAAACATGAAGTTGTTTTGAACACTATGTATGCTTTAAAACAAATCTTGTTCTCCATAATTTGGTATTATTATTTTTTTAACTTTTAACTAAGATCATTATAGCAACTATATAAACCTATCCATAACATAGATCTGATAAGTTGTCTCAGTAATAGTGTAACTGCTAATGATCAATAAAGGTTTCTAAATTTGCACATTACAGCACAGTTTTCTAATAATAAAATTATAAATTTTGTTTACTTTTGTGTTTGAAAATGTCATATAATACTAAATCATCCATGCACTTTACTACTGTTACACAACCCTTTATTTACTATCTTCTTTTACAGTTTAGAGTTTCAATTGCTCCAGTAATCTTCTTCAGAACTTTATATCTCATGATTGCCCCAGCAAACTTCTTCAGAACTTTATATCTTGTGATTGCCCCAGCAGTCTTCTAACTTTATATCTTCTAAGTTAGGAGATATAAAGTTCTGAAGAAGATTTCTGAGGCAATCAAAACTGTAAAAGATGGTAAATAAAGCATTGGGTAATAGTAATAAAGTGCATGAATGATTTAGTATTATATGGTATACATTTGGCAATGCAATAAGAAAGAGTAGTTATTATACTTCTTGAAGAAGTGTTTGAAAATATATTTGTGTTTGTATATATCTTTTCTTTTTCACATCATTCTGGCAAACTTCTTTATTTTACATTACATCTCACACCTAGTCTCATTCTAGATCTTTTGCAATCTTTTGAGATACACTCTTTAAAATTTCAACTATCCATTTATTGCCATTTCTATTTAGCAACATGTTCCATCCCAGTTCCACATCAGCATTTTAACTGTCTCAATGATGTCAATTGTATGTGAATGTTCTCACATCCATGTATTTCTATTTCAATAACTATTTGCTGCTCAAAATACATTTCTCTCTCAATATTGATATCTGGTCTCAAATTTTTGTATTGTCTTTAACTTTTAAATGCTCACATTCCAAATACAAAACATAACTATTAAAAATCTTTTCTAAATACATAGACATATTTGATTTTAATAATACGTTATTTCTACTGAAATATTTCATCTTAATTCAATTCTATGATGAATTCTGTATATTATGTTTCCATCTATATTAGTAATCTGATCAAGATGATTATAGCTGTTAATTTATGTACTCATTTTCAATTATTATCAGTATATTGCAAGTTTCTCTGACCAACAGTCTCGTTTTTTCTACATCACACCAACATATTTCCTTATTTCATTTCTCCATCTCACATGTGGTCTTCTTATGGATCTTTCAAATATCTTGGGATACAATTTAGGCCCAGCCCAGCTTCATTTCAATCTCTTAATTCTGTCAATAATGCCAATGTTACTTGTTTGTTCTCTCACAAAAATATATTAATTTTCAATCCCTTATTGTTACTCCCAACATACATTTCTCCATACTTTATTGAGTGTTCCGAATTCTCTCAACTACTCTTCTGTTAAGTATCCAAGTTTCAGATCCATAAATAAAAACTGATAAAAATAATTTTGTTTTAATATTATTTTTAGTAAAACAATCCATTTGAATTTTAATTCTAGGATTAATTTCAATCATTGTGTTTCATCTTTATTAATAATCTGACCGAGATATAAATAATGGTTAACTTCTAATCCATGATTATATTTTTTTCTAAGAAAATCCATTAAAGATTTCTTTAATCTTTTTAGTATTTATCTTTCGTCTTACTTTCTTACTTTTATGCGATAACTATTGAAACATTTCCTAAAATTCTGAAACATTATTTTTAAAAACAACCACATCTGCAAAAATCTAAATGACTTAAATAATCTCCATTTACACTTATTGCCGTAAATTCCTATTTAATCCACCAAGTATTTCTTGAACTACTGGAAAAAGGTTTCCGAGATATTAATTACCTCATACATTCTTCTTAAAGTTAATCTTATTATCTCCATGTAATGTAACCATTATCGTCCAATTTTATTAAATATTCTTCAGAATAGAATGATATCCTGGTTCTATATATGTTTATCACCCGATACTTTAACTATTATAAAAATGCTAGTAGAATCAAATGCCCAAATTCAAAGTATAAGGACAATTCATATTCATTGGTCTTTTCTATAATTTCTCCCAATACTTAGATGTGATCCACAGTGTGAAAACTATTTTTAAAACCAGTTTATTCTTTTGATTGATTTGAATTCAAAGTATCATGTGAATGAGTTAGAATTATTTTGAGATTTTGTATAAGATTAACACAGTGATCGATTTGTAATTTCTAACATCTTTTTCACCTTTCTTAAATATCAGTGTAACTGTTGCATTTTTCCAAAATTCTAGTACAATTTCATCATTTTTACATTTAGTATATAATATAAGTTTATTAACAATGTTATATAATCAGTGTGTCAATAGTTCTTAACAAGCTTTTCAGAATATTCTTATCCTCAGATCGGTTTCTAGCTCTGGTTTCACTGACAAAAGCCAGAGCTAGAAACCGGTCTGAGGATAGATATTCTGAAAAGCTTATTAACAGCTATTGGCATGCTCATTATATAACATTTGTAATACAAGCTTATCAAATTAAGTCACATGATATATGACTTGATTTCTTTGCAATTTTTGTTTAAAATCTTTTTTTTTTGCTTCTTTAAAAATATCAATTATAATTCCATCTTGCCTGGAATTTTTCCCTTCTTCACAGAATTGCATGACTCACCTTTTTTATTTAAAACTCTTGGCAATTTAGAAGTTTAAATAATTGTAGTGGTTTGTTGTTCTATACACTTCATGATGCTTCTACTTTTAGTAAGTTTCATCTTTACTTCTTACTGCTGAAATAACTTTTTTAATACCAAAATGTTGCCTAAGACTTTTATTCTCTTTTATCATCTTCTTTGTTAATTTACAATTATATTTTTTATATTATTATTAATCCTTTTTATACCATATTTCACAACAGAAGATATTAAATTTTAATTAATAAGTAATTTTTAAATATTCTTTCTTTTAACCATAAATTCTCTTGTCTTAGTTAAATACTTACTGATGATTGGCTGATTTTTGTACAAGCTATCTTAGTTGCAGTTGTTAGTAAAGTATTAGTTATCTTCTTATTGATCTCAATCAACTTCAATTTCTAATTATAAGAACTTCACACTGACTCGTTGTAAATCGAAAGATTTTGTGTACGATTAGCTTGTATGGAAATTGTGGACGTAATCAGTGTAGTTAATGGCTTCATGCTCTCAAATAAAAATGCTTTAGATTCACCTATATATTTAGAAATTATGTCGAAGATAAGAGTAGCCACTCTTGTCTTTTAAAGTCGTTAATCTTGTGTTTAGATTTGCAGATGTCCCCACTGTCACATTTTAGGCCCATAGTCTTAAAGGTTATAACGTTAATATATATTACTTATGTAATGAGTATGCGCTTTACAAATTATTAATTACAACTTTAAATCATACATTTATTAATATATTACTATGAATTTTTATTTTTTTATTTTTTTATAAATTCAATGAATATTACTTTACCTTTCATATTATTTGCAATTACAAAATTTGTAGTGTAATTTTCACTACCCCACTCTCACACAAGGTAGGGACTGGTTTCTAACCACTTTTAACTCCCTGTGCAGAGGTATAATCATAAACATATAAGCAAAGACATGAGAAAATAGATATATGATGTCCAAGATTCACATTCCATGCTGAACCAGTACTCATCAATTGGTCAGATGTTACACATATCTTTATCATTGTTCATTATTTATAGATAGCCAATTACTACAGTTTAGTTGATAAGTGTTAAATTTATCACCCTCACAACTTTGATACAAACCATTTAATGGGAGTATATTAATAATTTTTATTACTCATTCATTAGACTAGAGATTATCCATTTAATAAACTACAGAATACTATTCATTAAGTGGATAATCTCTAGACTAATGAATGACAAGTAAAATATTACTTTGATTGGAATGTTTAAATGATTTAAGAAATAACCACATACTTCATTTCCTTTTACTGAAATAAAATGTTTTGGAGTTAGAGTAGCATCCCGCCTTACATTCATGTAAATGTTAATCTTATTAGTTTTACTATAAAATCTAATCAGTGGTGTTGCATTTTGATAAACACTTTTCAGAGTTTGACCATTTCCTATGTCTATATTTTGATGTTTTAAAGTTTTAATCATCCTGGAAATACTTATAAAATTAAATATATATATATGTTTCTTAATTTGTAAATACAAATTGTTTTTTTCATAACTTCTGCTAATGGTTCAATGCAATGTGCACGCTAAAATCACCTTTAAATTCAGATTACTCTTTTAATTGATGGGAATTCAAAATTTTCTGTAAACAAGTTGTAATTATTTTCGTAAATATCTTGTATACAATTAATATCAGCCTTATACACGTGTACTCCTCACCACTTTTTCAAATAAAGGTGTGTCACATGGTTAGACAACTGCAATAATATTTGTATATAGTTTGGGAACCATTTCTGTATTTTCTTACTTATAATGATTCCATAATTTGTTGAAGTTTGTCTTATCTTCATTTTTTAATTGCATATCTCATCTCCACGTTTAAAATAACTGATATTAAACCACCAAAACATCACATGTTCGCCATTTTCTATGCTTACATAAGCTGATAATAATATAGCAAACTCTCTATACAGTAGTGTCACACAGTGCAAGCCTTAGTAATAAATATATGCAATGTTTGTGCATAAAATCTCTATCTAGTGCTTACTCAAGTGAATGAGCATGGATTGAAACATTAGTGTGTTTTCATTTTGTCCTGCTAGCTTTATAGTTAACTGAAGAGGTAAAAGGTGGCTGGTGATGGGTTGGATTAGATTCTTATTTCAGATCCAGAGCTCTTCACTGATGAAAGCCACCAGCTAGAAACTAGTCTGGTGATATTGGATAGTAGGCAGTAGATGAGAATTTTATGCACAAACATTGCATCCATCGATTATTAAGGCTTGCACTAGGTGGCACTACTGTGTGGTAGCTTGCTACAGTTAATAACTTTTTGATTAAATTACTTTGTTTTTTGTTCTGTTAGTGTATAGATGCTTTCAGAATTCCTCCATGCAATTAATGCCATCCCTGTTTTTAGTAGCAATGCTAACATTTTTTATTGACTGAAACATCTCTTCTTTTCCAATACCACAATTTGTGAGATTGTTGTTTTTTCTAATAGTTTTCTTTGCTATTTCTCAATTATATTTCCTTATATCATTGTTAATTTTTTTTTACAAATTCATTTTTTAAATTAATCATTTAAAAATATTTTTATATCATTTATTTTCTTCATATATATCTAACCTTCATAGAAAATGTATTCATGGGTTGTTGCTTCTTTATCCCAAATATTGGTGGAGCAGTTCTTAGTAGAATGTTATATTCTGATTTAACTCCATAGTTGAGGTGTCATTGAAATACCTTAATATTATCAAATGATTTACATGTTCTAATATAAATTTATTAGAGTATGTTGGAAAATGAAGATTATCAACTATTGATATCAATTTTCATAATAGTTTTATCTTAATGTCTATCTTGTATTCCATTAACTGAAAATAAACTTTGTGTTTCATTTATAAAGCTCACTTCTTTCTTCAAATGTATACTTTCAATTAATCAATAAAATCCATCTTTTTTATATATTTTATTTGGATATTTTAGTAAATGACAAAAAGCTCTTAGATGATGCCCATACATCATAGAATATAAAAGAATTATATGTTGATAGATACTGGCATCAATTACAATGTGTATTGGAATAAATACGATGCATCAAGTTTTAAAAAAAAATCAGATTTAAAAAGGTTGTGGAATGTTTAAGTAAGATAATAGTTTTTTTGCATATTTCAGACTCACATTATAAAATACAATATAACAATTTGTCAATTACTAAAACAGAGAATCATTAATATAAATAAAATAACTATTGCCAAAGTGCTTTCAACTCCCACAAGTCCTTATCAAGGCAGTAAAAAAGCTCCTATTTTCTCCTAAGAGATAAATTCAACATTTCATTACACTGGCAATAAATAAACTAACTCTTTGTGAAATGATATATATATGAATTTTGAATTACAAACTTATTAAGATATTTTCCCGAAGGTTTGTGATGATGGTATTCTAATTGTATTTTTATATTGGACTATTTCCATCATTTAATATGTGTGTTGAATGTCTTTAGAAAAGTTTAATTTTATTTAAATAATCCAAATACATTCAACTGTTAGTAATGTCACAGCAAACGGGTTAGTATATGCACAACGTTTTTAGAGGTTTTTTCCCCTTCTTCTTCAGGTGTTTTCAGGTGTTGCTGGCCTGACCAGTGACAGTACTAGTATGAGATTCGAACCTGGGTCCTTAGATTCTTGATTATTTAATTTTAAAGTAATGCTCTAACCTTAAAATTCAATAATCAAGAATCTAAGGACCCATGTTCGAATCCCATGCCAGTACTGTCACTGGTCAGGCCAGCAACACCTGAAGAAGGGAGAAAAATACCTCTCAAAACATTGTGCATATACTAACCCGTTTGCTGTGACATTACTAACAGTTGGTGCATATACTAACCTATTTGCTGTGATATTACTAACAGTTGAATGTATTTGGAACATTCAACACACATATTAGATGATGGAAATAGTCCAATGTAAAAATACAGTTACGAAGATATGTTTTAAAATTTTCATCAGCCATATAAATCCCCAAACATTAAATAGAAAAATTTATGAAGTAATTCTTTTAAAATTAGACCTATGATTCTTGTAATACTATAGATTATAATTAAAATCTCACTGTGATATATATCTTATTTAGATATAATTAAAACTTTCCATCCATATTCTTGAAACATACGATTAAGGATATCTGGAAAGGACTAATGTTTTAATTAAAACTATATTAGCCTTTAACTGTAGTTTGAAGTTCATAACTGGATTAATGATAACTTCTAGTTTAAAAAATGATTAGTACTATTTGTTAATGTATTTATCTGAAGATGCTAAAAATCAAAGTTGTGAGTGCAGAAAGTGTAATGAGCTCTTATATATTACTTTCTCGATGAATTGTGATAGCGCAAATATAGCTGTAATCTATATGGATGCTACTGCCCCCCCCCCCCCCAGCAAGCTGTATGTAAATTAATACTACTCTGTCAACAAACAAAAAGTACAGAGTGAATCCAGCTGCACTTTAGCTTAAATTGTATATAAGCAGTCAATTTATTGATGTATTGCAATGTAGAACATAGCATATATGTATTAACATAATTTCAGCATTTCTCTCTGATTACTTAGTGATTTCAGAACATATAGTTGTCATGAAATTACGTTTATATATCATGCTCTGCAGTGTAATAAATCAATAAACTGCGTTTTTTAGTTTGTGTATCGATCACTAGGAATTTTCAGTCGCTTCTACATAAATTACATCTACGTTTGAGCAATCACAACGTATATTTACAATTATTAATTGAAGATTAATTTGAGAGGCTATTAAATATGAGCTCTGCCTTTCTCTCTGGTTAATTATGATTTCAGAATAGATTATATTTGTGCTGAAATAGCATTAATATATATCATTCTCTGCATTATAACATGTCAATAAATTGAATCCTTATATTTGATAAAGTATAGGCGAATCCACTCTGTTTATTGACAGAGTTGTATTAGTTTCCATATAAGCTCGCTGGGAGTTTTCAGTATTTCCGCATGAATTATTTTCATAATGAACAAAAAGAACTCATTTAAATGCTCTAATTAATATTAAATCTATTAAGAGTGTTTATTCTTTCAAATAATATGACTATATGCCAAAACATTCTAGTTTCCAAGCCTATCAAATATTTGCTTTGATTTTCAAATCACTGCTAATTACTCCCCTCTTTTATGAGCACTCATGCACTTGGAAGGTCAAGTGACATTTAAACATCAAAGTGACATATTGAGAACAATGTATCTGATGAAACTGAAGTTTCTTTTACTTTTCTAATTAATGCTAAAGGTTGTATTATATTGCAGCAATGTTTTTGTGGTCTGGATCTTAATACTCATCTATCTTATTTTAATATCTAAATTCTCTAGATAAAGCGTAATTCATCAACTATTCAATATTTGGAATCTATCAAAACTAGTTCTAAGTCATCTGCCTAAGATAACCTAAACTTTCTTATAACTTGTTCAAACTTCAACTTGATTTCAAGACAAAATTTGGCGACCTAATACATTAATAATGATGCAACAAAATACAAATTATATCAAAAAGCAGTACTCCTAAACAAAGAAATGTGGGAAAATTTCCATATAATATCCAAAGAAATTTGCTGAAAGTAATGTTGCTAGGCAACTAACAATTATTATTGATAGCTTTTCAGCCAAACTATTTTCTGTCATAGTCCATAATAGATTTTTGTCTTGGCATAACTGAAAAAGAAAGAGGTTCCTCTTTTATTTCTAACCAAAGATGGCATGCATATTTAAGCACAGATTTAAAAGTATGAAGACTTAGAATAATCTCATCCTTTTATATCCTGTAAATATTATTTTATGTTCCCAAAGAGCTACAAATGTTAAATATTTTTCTTCAATGAAAAGGGATGAATGGGGATATTTTTGCATTAGTTTAGAATAAATTGGCAAAAAACAATTATATTTTAAATAATTATAAAACTGCATAAATTACAACATAGATAACTCTGGCTCATTAATACATTAGAAGTTTTTTAATGTAGCAAAAATATGTCTATTTATCACATCTATGTCATCAATTTAAATTTGTAACCAGATAAGGATCAAGTTTTTTTTTTTTAAGATTCAAATTAGTTTCCGGTTTATCCTTCAAGTAGAAGGCAATAGTCAACCCAAACAACTATTCATTAGTGGTCAGTAAATGAGCTTCATATTCCTAATCAGAAGGTAAAACAAAAATGGAAATCAACAAAAAAACCACCCACCACACAATAATTTGAGTAGGGATTACTAAAATGGTACTAAAAAGGCATCATTAAATAACTTAATAGGGACATAGATATATATGATCTAAAATGTATAATATTGAGAAGGAAAATAAAAATAATAGAAAAAAATTGAAAAAGGATAAGTAAAGCAAGTAAGTAAAGAAATATATTTTGATTTCATGAATAATGGGAAAATGTTAAAGAAATTAAGAAAAATCAAATGAGAGACTTACCAGATATAAGTGTCACACAAAAAAAGACATGCCTGAAGAATATATACACTATGATGACTATCAAGAACAATTCATTTTAATGAAAGTAATATAAAATAAGAGCATGTGGAAAGATATATAAATCTCAATTAAAAATTCCAAAAAACTGTTGAGATTGTTTGGAAATAAAAACAACAACAAAATAATCAAATACTTTATTTGCTCTAAGTTCATAAGAAGTTCAAGCATCAAACATATCAGAGCTATAAACAGCAATTCATATATGTGAATTCCAAAGGTCAGTACTATACCCATACACTAACAGATAGGCATATAGGAAATAGCTTATTTGTATTCACATAACTTGTAAATATCAGTAGGAATACAGATAGACAGTTATATATGATTTTTATAGATATAGAGAAGGCATGTGACAGAGTAAATAGAAATAGATTATGGGTAAGTTTAATGGAGCTTTAGTGGATCTTATTAAGAGATTGTACAAAAATAATTATTATGTGTCAATTAGGAAATATAGAATCAGTTGGGGTTGGTCTACAGCAGGGATGCCCTATGTCACCTACTTTGTTTTTGTTATATTTGAGAGAAATGGAGAGAACAATAGAAAGACTAGGAAGAGATACCATTAATAGATGGCAAGGGAGTGTATATATTATCAGGTCTTTTATTTTCTGATATCTTCTTGCTTACAGAAAGTGGGGAAGATATAGAAATTATGCTGAGGATGTGCACCAGGGTGGGTAAAAAAAATGGGATTAAATTTAGTAAAGAAAAAACAAAAATATTTGGTATAAGAGAAGAGAACATTTTTTATTGGGGGTAAAAAGTTAATTGTGGTGAATAGATATAACTATTTAAGAATTGTCTTAAATAATCAGAGAAATTGGTTGGATGAGTGGAAGAAAAAGTTGATAAATGAAGCAAAGAAAAGAAAGGGACTAATAAATAAATTAACAGTATTTTCATATAATAAATATGATGTAACAAGAATTGTATGGGAGTGGCAGTAGCAGGGTCTAACTTATGGTAACAATGTGGTATGTGTTAGTAAATAGATGTTAGATTACTTAGAAAAAGTACAAAAAGAATTACGAAGATATACATTAGATGCAGATGTGTGGATGACAAAGGAGGCAATTCAAAGAGAAATGGGATGGTCATGTTTTTATATGAAATGTAAAAAGCCAAATGAAAATGTTTGGTAAATTGAAATTTATGGATAGTAAAAGAGTAGTCATAACAGTATCTAATGTGGTTATAAATAAAGGACAGGCAACAAAATGGCTAAAAAAAAAAATATGATGTGCAGAAGATTTGAATAAAGACTTTATATCAGTATACTTATATAAAAAATGGAACGATTGTGTTAGGATTGTTGAGTGTTATAGTGGCAAAGAATGGGATAGAATAGATGCATTAATAAAAAGTATGGAGTTGGGAGAACTAGTATGGAGAGTAGAATGACTTTGAATATATACAGAAGTAAACAGAATATTGGATGTGAGTAATTTACGATAATAGCAATGAAAGTAATTTACTGTTTAAAGTTCGAACAGGATCGTTAGCAGCAAGGAAATATACACAGAAATGTGCGATTTAGTCTACAAGTTATGTAAGAAAGGCAAGCAAAATAGTAGGCATCTGCTAATTAAATGTAAATGTTTACAAGCAGAAAGGATAAAAATAATGAAGTTGTGGGAGAATAAAAATAAACAGTGATTGTACAGAAAGTGGGTTTTTGGTTTTTATGCTACGTTTGGAAAAAGATAAGAGATATTTAAATATAAAGGCCATAGAGTGGATAAAGATGATGTTGTGAAATGGGATGGAGTAGGATAGAGAAGAATATGGGATAGAGTGGGGAATGGAAAGAGAAGGTGGCTAACAGGTTTCTCTGTGCATAGTGGCTCAGAGATTCCTGACTTCGATAAAGAAGAAACCATAGCGTATTGCATCGCAGGTCGAACTACTTTAAAGCATATTTTTAATAACGGTAATTTCAATCGTCAGTTTACTAAATCAAAAATCGTACGCGCATTCTTGTAGAAGATTAAAAACAAATCATATTTATAAAATATGTATTCTTAAACTTTTCGCACCTTTTATATTAGCTGAAATTATAGTTATTTCTGAATTATCGGGTTTAATGTGATCAGAGAAAAAATATTTGTAAAATATAGTTAATTTATAAAATGTTTGATGCGCAAATGTTTGCTTAATAATAACAGTAATAGTCAAGCGTTGGTGGCCTAGCGGTTAACATAACTGCCTTCCAAGCAGCTGGCCCGGGTTCGTTTCCCGGTCAATGCATTTGACATTTGAAAAAAAAAAATAACAGTAATAATAGTTATATTTGAAATACAAGCATGATTCATATACTTGGAATTTAAATTAAATATAAGGAATTTGAACTCAGACTTTCAAGTTCCCAGCACGAAATATGTATATTGGAGATCATTTATATTTTTCACGTGTGTGGTCATATGTATCGGTTGTATGAGATGAATGGATGACGGAAGAGAATCTTGAAAGTCTGTGTTCAAATCCCTTATAAGTAATAACAGTAGTTAGACGTGATATACGAATATTAATAACAATTTGCAATAAATATTGTTTTTCAATTTTATTATAAAAAAAGTGTTATGTACAAATAATTTACATAGTAGAGTAGTGTTCAAATGTCCATTGTTGGCTTAACTTTCCTTCAATACATTTTCGGATAACTATTTTCCCATTTGCAAAAACATTTTCACAGTCAATGCAAAGACCACTTTTCTTGTGAATAATTGGTCCATTCTAAAATTAAATTAACATAATAATATATATATATAAACTAAACAGGAAGTAACTGAAACTTCCAATGAGTTACGCAACATAAACGTTATATAACTCATTAGAAGCTTCAGTTATTTCCTACACAATTACATATAATCTGAGTTATTTATTATTTATATATATATATAAATAATGAATTATACAAACAAAACACCTTCATGTGTAAATCTTAAATAATAATTTAATTCCAAAGAACGTGTTTGCATTGTTTATTATATTTTTTTATTAATAGCAAAATCTCCATATAGTAGTAACACCCAATGCAAGCTATAGTAATCAAGGGCTGATAGGTTTATACATAAAATCCATTCACTATGGCAATATTATATGAACAATTTACTAGTGTATTAACAGCTTGTGTAAACATAGGAACTGGTAATCTTATCATGTTTTAATAGTTTAATATCAATCCTGCACATAGGATGATGATAACTATAGCTATCAAAGACACCAAAATGTATAGATACTGAACTGGGTTCAGATTAATATGACTATACAAATAAATTAGCTTGGACTGAAAACGTTGGGTTTTCATTATGGACTTATAGCTTTATACTTACCTAAATAGTGAAAAGGTGGTTGGTGGAGGGTTGCATTAGATCCAAAAAATCTAGGTGTATTGCTCTCAGATGAAAGCTATAGGCTAGAAACTGGTCTGGAGATATTGGATGAGTAGGCACTAGATAGGGATTTTGTGCACAAACCTTTTAGCATCAATTGATTATTAAGGCTTGCACTTGGTGGCACTACTGTATAGAGAGTTTACTACTGTTTTAAGGCTTGGGTAAGAATAAGAAATAGTGACCATATGTTTTAGTGGTTTTATAATTTGTATTACAATTAAATTATCACTGTTATCATTATTTACAACAATTATCTATCTACTGCAGATCAAAAGGCTCTTCAAATTTAATCTTTGAGCCTAGCTTTTTTCTTCTCCATAATAATATTCTTATTTCTTTAATCCATCTCACATATTGTCTTTTTTTTCCATATGTCATAGCATCGGCCGGGACGCGAACCCACAACCGTCTGCAACCAACTACTTGCTTGCATGGCAGCTGCGATACCTCTCGGCTAACAACGCAAGACTAATTCTAGATCTTTTACAATTTCCTGGGATCCAATTTTAAATTTCAACTGTCCATTTATTATCTTCCATAAATATGGTCCATCAGCTTCATTTATTTATTTATAAGTTAATATAGACTTTACAATTAATTATAAGCAAAAATAATGATAGTAAAGACTTTTTAAAAGATATGTTTAACCTGAGCATTGTTTACATCTATTAGCTTCACCAATATGATTTTCACTGGAAGAGTAGGACTGAAGACATAATGTAATTGAGACTTATGATTTGACACAATATTAAGGTCTTTCAAAAAAAATACAATTTGTTTCAGAAAAACACCAAGGAACCAGATGCAGAGTAAGGAACAATTTGTGATATATCACCCCCTCCTTTTAGAATTAAAAAGAACATACCGGCAATTTCTAGAGAATATGACACTTAAACTTGAAAATAAATCAGACTTTAAATAGCATACTGCAGGATCAAGGTCTATACACAGCATCACATAAAGAGACTATAACATCAAAGAGAGTTTTATCTGACTTTCTAATTGTCTTGCAAGAAAAATGTGAACGTTTTTCTATTTTTGATTTATCTTCTAGCTAAGAATAGTTAGATATTCATTTATAAACCAATATTGAAAGATAACTAACTGATTGGCTATGGATTTGTCTTTATGAAAAAAGTCCTTAAGTCTATTGAAAATAAGTTTCAAATTTAATCCGACTAGATTCAAACTTTGGTCATAGGCATCACAATTGACAACACTATCCCATAGCATTATGAGGTCTGTCATAATTATGATATTTATATATGATGGTATTTATATGTAAGTTCATAAAACTATTGAAAAAAGTTTCAACTTTAAACAGACTAGACTCAAACCTGTGTCACGTAGCAAATGGCTACACTGTTGTAGTACTATAAAGCCTCTCATTATGATGTTTATATATAGAAATTGAATTTTTCATAATAAATGTAAGAAATGGATTATGGTAGTGGTTTACCAAAAAATATTAAAAATAAATATATTTTATTTTGCTAAAAATAATAATAGCATGTATACCAAAGGATTAGTACATTTGTGTGTCATGCTCACAAGCTTAGGTCTATGTTTCAATAGCTAAAACATAATCAATTTAGATAGTCATTCCATGATTGATTAGTAAATGATCACCTCCTCCTCCTTTTTCTTTTTTTTCTGCTGCATCTGCATCTGCTGCTGCTGCTGCTACTACTACTACTACTACTACTACTACTGCTACTGCTACTGCTACTGCTACTGCTACTGCTACTGCTTGCTGCTACTGCTACTGCTGCTGCTGCTGCTGCTGCTGCTGCTGCTACTGCTACTGCTACTGCTACTGCTACTGCTACTGCTACTACTACTACTACTACTACTACTACTACTACTACTACTACTACTACTACTACTACTACTACTACTACTACTACTACTACTACTACTACTACTACTACTACTACTACTATCATTATTAATATTTAGAAAATAAAATAAAAAAATCATAAAAATCATCAATGAAAACAAGATGAGGTTTGTAAAAATCTTCTGTTTCATTGTTCTTTTACAGAAAACTCTGGAGATGTTCATTGCCTGTGGTTGCTTGTTTAAGGTGGTGTTTCCCCATTCATTAGAATGAATTTATACTTTTTGCAAAAAAAAAAAAACATTGAACATTATTTTCACTCTACTTTCATGATTTTTATCTGGTGGCTTTTCTAGCATTTCCTGCAATATTGAACTACTATTTAAGAAATAAATCACATTGTGAAATCTAAATTATGTAAATATTCTCAATTTCTTGATTCTCTCATTTTAATCTCTTTTTAATTCAGTGTTTCTTCACTTTCTTGCAGCTATTCAGTTTTGTGTTCATTTGATGGCAAAATCTGGAATTAGAATTAAGATTTATTAGTTTTTAAAAAAATCTCTAGATGTCACTATTATCCAGAAAATCTATAGCAAAAATATTGAAGATTGACCATTTCTTTGTTCTCAAAGTAGTAACTCATCTTTTATCCAAATTTTAAAAATAAAAGTTATATATTATCCATAGTTTGTTTATATATTTATAACTATTTTTGCAAAGTATTTGTTAAATATTTATATTTTGTTAAAAATATGATGTTTAGACTCAGATTTTTTGTTAAGAATACAAAAGAAATGTAAATAACATAAAGGAAAACATTATGATTTGCTGAAAAAAGAATGCCTCTACAACTATTGTAGCTAATATTTTAGCTAATATTTTCTATCATTTGATTAGTAATTATAAATACAATTTTTAAATTTTTAAACATAATTTCATGTCTTATCAAAACATCATTTGGTTATTAGAAATGTATTTCAAATAAATTGCTTCATTCCCAACACCATTTTTATCAGCAACTACAAAATTTACTGATCTGATTACATATTTCAGTTTCTTTCTTTTTTATATATGAAAAGTTGAAATTTTTTTTCCAAAAATGTATTTTTATTTGTAAAATTATATTTCTAAAAAATAACTTAAAAATTGTGAAAATAAAATATAGAACAAAAGTCAGTTTGTTAAAATAATAAATTGGAAATGTAACCCAATGTTCACTAGAGGTTATCAACGAAGATATACAGAAAAAGATTAAACTACAAGAAAACTTTAAATGCTTTGAGAAGAAATCACATGATATTTCACCTTCTGTAATGTTATTATATTTAGTATCATGTGATCTAATCATTGATGTTGTATTCTGTTCAGAATCTAGCAAATGTTCTAAAGCTTTAATTATTGCAGAAAGTTAAGAATCTTTTCTACATATCCAATGCAAAATGGTAGTTTACGTACACTAATCTTTTTTATAATGTGCCTTAACATGTGACTATAGTTTATTGTGTTGTAAATTTTGAATCCAATTTGTCATTTCTTTTTGCTAGGCTTGAGCCCTAACTTCTTTTCGGATAACTTTTAATGATATTAGCAAAGATCTTAAATAAAACATAAAAAACTAACAGTTGTAATAATCTACTAACAACTTTTAATTTTCAGTATTTTTATTGTATTCTTTCAATATGTTTTTTTTTCATGTGTCAAATGCATTGACTGGGAAGCGAACCCGGGCCAGCTGCTTGGAAGGCAGCTATGTTTATTTAAACATTTTCTGTATTTGTAGTGGAAAGATGCCATAACTACCTACTTTCCTTGCTTACAGCCTAAGATCTAGTGGAGGACTTAATTTTTTTCTTACATTCTAATGAAGCTTATGATTTATTTTTTAGATAATTAGTTCAGTCCATCCAGTTAATATCTATTATTGGTTGGTAAATAGATATCCAGCTATTCTTAGAATATAAATAAATCACTCAAAATATCACTGCAAAAATAATTGCCAAATCTGGTAATATCTTTTTTACTGTTCTTCTACAAAAGAACAAGATGTTTATCATATAATTTCTTTAAAAACTAATCATCATATTTTTTTACTTATTATGTATATTAAGATTGAAATGCGTCATGCCATAAATACAATGAATGAATAACCTCGATAGTGCATACATATATTTGGAAAATAGAAAATGTACACAAACAGAAGTCATTTGTATAAATATTAAGGTCTATCATGATTAAAATATTAATTTAATAGGTAATATTTGAAATACAGGCATTCTTATATCTGGAACATAATTGTAAATATAGAGGATTTGAACTCAGACTTTCAAGCAACCTTCACCTATCCACACTATCTGATACACATGACCACACACATGTAGAAAAAATAAATAATCACTAATATATGTACTTTGTGCAGAACCAGCACTCATCAGTTGTTCCAGATTATCATCTTCCACACACATATATATATATAATCAGTGCTCAGTTTATATTAATGTAGCAAATCTTTATACTTTAATGGCAGACTTTCAAGCAACCTTCAACTATTCACACTATCTCATACCACCGATACACATGACCATGCACATGTAGAAAAGATTAATAATCACCAATATATGTATTTCATGCAGAACCATATATCTTTTTCATATGACTTTGGTCAGATGTTTATGATCACAGCATCAAAATATTAAAAGGAGATAGAAACCAGTCACTATCTTGTCTGAGTGTTGTTGTAAAAATTACACTACAGAAATATTATTCATTATTGGATAATCTCTAGTCTAATGAATAACTAATAAAAATTACTAATATACTTCCATTAAGTGGTTTGTGCCAATGTTGTGAGACATCAGTTAAACTGTAGTAATTAGTTCTCTCTCTCTATATATATATATATATAAACTAACAATTTAACGGTAAAATAAATATATATATATATATATTGAACAATCATAAAGATTATGACCTGGGTCAACTAATGAGTGCTAGTTCAGCATGAAATGTGCATCTTGGGGATCATAAACTCTTTCATGTCCTTGGACATATGTTTATGATTACACTCTTCCACAAGGTGTTTAAAGCAAGTACAAACCAGTCCTTACCTTGCATGAGAGTGGTATATTGAAAATTACAATGCAGAAATATTCTTTATTAAGTGGATAATCTCTAGTCTAATGAATGATTAAGAAAAATTATTAATATACTCGTTCTTTTCTTTAAATTTCGAAAATGAAAATGTATATTTTCCAAACTTGTTTATACATTTATTTATATTTTTAAAAAATATTTATTTTGTAACAAAATTGCTAATAATTAACCTCAAATTTTATTTGAAAACATTTGCTTTTAGAAGAAGACAAGTTTAGAGAAACACTAATAATGTAAAGGAGAAGAGTGTCTTTGGCTGAAAAAGAAATACCTTCTTAATCACAATAGATTTTTTTAAAATAATTATAAGTGAAATATTAATTTTTAAAATAAAATTTTATTGCTTTATGATGTTTTAATAATAATTTTTCAGATTTAAAAAATGGAGTTAAGACAAATTATATTTTGTTTATAAAATATTTTTATCATCAATGTTCTAAATAAGAATATCAAAAGTATATTTAATCCAATTAAATCTGTAATTGGATTGATGTGTTGATCCAATTTATGACTGCTCAGTCTCTACTCCAGAGGAAACAAGAGTGAATCACTTACAAAAAGAGAAACAAAATAAAGAAAGAAAGAAGTCTTTGAGATTATCAGAAAATTTCTAGATATGCTGAGCAAAAAGTATTTGAAAACAATAAATTTATCAAGGGTCTTCAGGATTCAGAAATCAGTCTCCAAAACTGAATGAGACAAACAGGTGTATTGATTTAATTGTAATTTAGTAAGCCTACAACCCAAATTAATGTATAAAGTAAATACTAAGATAAAGATTAAATGTTCCTCAGAGTTGTCTTCTTTGAAAAAAATGAAATAAAAAGAATTAAAAAATCTTTATTATTAAAAATTTATGATTCTGAAGCAATTAACTTATTTAAAAGTTCTTTTAATATTAAGGGTGTATAGAAAGTAAGTGGAATTGTGGGTATTTTGGTGCAAATATGTTATGTTGTAGTTCTTTATACTTGAAGTCTGCTTGTAACAGTGAAACCATTGGTAGGGTTTAAAAGTTTATTTTTTTGGCTAGTCTGGTGGAATTGTTAATTTGGAGTAATTTTGATTATTTATTGACTAGTTTAGCTTTACGTTTTTAAAGTTTACTTTATAATATGAATATAATCAATTTTGAAAACTGGGAGAGGCAGTGTATACAGTGAAAAAGTGTCTGATTCTTCCTCTAAGCTGCTTGCAGTGCCATCTATGAATAGCCCATGTGTTATGTAATATTGTAGTTTATCTATTGATATCGGAAATTTTAAAGTGCTAGCATGTCTGCATCATGAGTTACAACATAAAATGTGATTTCCCTGTCATCATAAAATCTTGCAAACAACTAGAAAACATTTTTGCAACTTGTTGCTTCATATCCGTACACATTATGGAATCATTCAAATATTTCAGAAGCAGTGCTGCTAATTTAAAACACAAAGTTCCATTGAGGGTTAAGATACAAAACACACTCATGATCCAAAGTTTTAGAACTTTAAACTTATTGTGGATAATACCTAAACTGTTCTGCTACATGATACAGTGATTCAGAGATGATGTTGCAAACATCTTGGAAAGAGAACCAGTTACCTTTTTATAGGACATACTCTGCATATTTGTTACTAGTCTGTAATAAACTGTTGCTCTTTATATATATATATATTGTAACGAGCACAGATGTTCGTTACATTGTTGTTTTTTATTATTTATTAAACATGAAAGTAAATTAAAAAGTTCGCATTTAAAAATTTTCTTTAAGAATTAAAAATTGAAATTAAATATCATCTTAAACTCGTATATATTAAATCGCACAGATAAAAAAAATTATTAAAATAAAACTGTATTAAAAATAGAAAAGGTATTTTAAAAACTTAATTTTAAAAAGATTTGGAGATAAAATTATATCTTTAAATATATTTTTGATTTGGAAAACAGGTTAATTAATCAGAAATGGAAATGATTGTTAATTAGTAAAATGTAAACCAGCCTTGGGCATTTAAATGTAAAAACATGGGTCAGATAGGAAAACAACAGAAACAAATAGCCAATGAAAGAAATCCATCGGGAAATCGGACCTCAGCGAAAGGATCGCATCGGTGACGTAATGTAAATTCAATCCTTCACATTAATATAAAAAGGACAAGTTTGGAAATTATTAGTGAGTTATTATGATTATTACGATGTGACAGATAGATGTTAGTGCGGAGGTGCAGGAGAAGAGATTGAAGGACGCATGTTCAATCCCTTCAGTTTTGCTAGTAAAGAAAGAGAAATGAACTATCGTTTTTCTACATTGAGGACCAACTAAATTAAAAAACCTCTGAATGAATAAATAAAACATCGGCTAAATGGATACCAATCTTAGGACGGCGTGGGAATTCACGTTCATGGCAAGCAATGGATAAAGATGAACTGTTTAAAACCGTAAGAACTTTACAATTAATGAACATTAAATTAAAAACTTTTCGTATTTAAAATAATTGCATTAGTTTCCTATCTGACTAAAGTAGTTAAAATGTTATTTGATGTATTTTTTATTTATTTGTGTAAAATCATTTCCATTTATTTAATTTTGTTCTTTAAGTTTATTTATGATTTCTGTTTTCCGATAAATTAAAATATATCAATGTTAAACTTAAGTCGGGCGTGAATGGCTGTATAGATTTGTAAAGTTATATTAGGGGAGGGTAATCTTGGGTTATTTTTTTCGTGGTTAAATTGGGTCAATGGATTGAATATATTGGTGTGATTAGTAGATGTAATATTGATTCGCTACGGGCAGAATCGCTTCATATGCCGCACACTTCCGTTTGCCTATGGAAGGAATTATAAGTCGGATACCGCAGTTCCTTTCTATGGAGTTTTTTGTTTTATTGCTCTTCTTTGCAGATAGATGTAATATTCCTATCTCATGAGAAGCAATTTCTTCTCTTAACTTTTTGTGCTGCCGTATTTTATTACATTGAATACATCGATATATCAGATGAATTGATGCCAGTTTGACTACGAATTTTAACCTAAGGTTAAATAGGGATAGAATGTTTATTTTCAAAAGCAGATCTATGTGGTCTATTCATACTTGACCCTAAATAAAAATGCATTAAATTTAAGTTGTTTATAGACGCTTGCATGGATTGGTTATCGGTTAAGTATGTTTTGGGTTTTCATATTTGATCAAAATATATAGACATTCGATAAATAATGATACCTTACGGTGAGTATCTAAAATGTATTTATTCGGATGTCTTTTAAGTTATTAGTGACAATGCAAGTATCTTATGGTGAATACTATTGGGTTACGTATAAATTTCCCTCCGCAATTGTCAGTAATCAATAATTTTGTATTTTGATCGTTTATGTTTACTTTGAAATGTTTTTGACCGTGAAATCTATGTAACCGATCTATATTCAACATTATAAACAAGCTTTCATAAATTTATCTGTGCGAACTTAATTAAAATGTAAAATTAGAATATAATAGTAATTAAATGTAAATTAAACTTTCCAATGTTAAATGTAAAACTAATACTAAAATAATTTTAAATCTTATATATATGTGCATAAATAAATGTTTGTATGTTAATTACTGGCAGTGGCTTATTTTATTTAATATTGAAATATAATTAGATAAGATATTATATTATTTAATTTCTGCTATTCCACTGAGCTAGTGAAATGGGCTAACGACCGGATGAAAAAAAAAAAAAAATTTTTTTTTTTTTACTTACGTATCTGCCTACTTTATAAATTTTTCTAGGTTCAAATGCCTAGATGGCGCCTTGTAGTGCAGATTACGTAAGTCGTTTTTTCCGGATCGTTACAATATATATATATATAAGGGTGTTATGCAAGCAAAAGTATGATGAAACTGCAACCATAATAATACAGGTAACACAATAAGTTGTTGATCTCTAATTCAGTGTGATCCAGAATTGAAGAGTGACATGTTTTAAAATTACAAAATTATGATAAATAAACTGAAAAAGAGTCTAGAAATTTCTTTTCAAGAATGAAATCTGATGGACAATGTTAATTGGAATAAATGTTTAAGCTAAGAAAGAACACAACTAAGATAGATTGCTGATTGTAAAATTTTTGGTCATGATATTTCTGGATAAATTTGAGAGAGTAAAGGTATGAGTTAAACCATTCTATTATATTTTTTTTTGCACATTATATTTTTTATTGTCAAATATTATGAAACAGCGACCAAGCAATATAGGTCTTAGCGCGAATAATTACAGAAGAATTAAAAGGCTGAAAGTATTTTATATATATATATTTTAGTAATTGCTTGAGATTGACTGTTTGCTTATAAAATATGATTAGGCATAGAGATGAGAAGTATGTGCAGGTTTGGAAAAGGTGAAGCATTTCTTCCAGATATTTATTGCACAAAACATGTATACGTTCAAAATTTAGTTTAAATAGGTCATTCAAAAATATTTTGGTTGGAATTCTGCCTTATAGTAAATTACTCTTATTGAAACTGATTTGTGACTTTAGTACGAAAATAGACATATGAAATTGACCTAGTCATAGTTACTAACTAAATATGATTGAAAAAAAAAAAGTGAATCTAGTTAGCATGAAAAAGTAATTAATATATATAATTTACAATGGCCTCAATTGAGAAAACATTTTGGTGAGTTCAATGTAAATCACATTGTTGAATGGCTATCTTACATGAGGAGAAATTCTTCCAGATGGAAAACAACAGTACTACTATATTTTTCACATAAATAAAATGAATCGATTTATGAGGAAATAATGAGTAAATTAAACTTACTATCTATCACATTATGTGGTACAAGTATATCCATGAAAGAAGCCATATACAAAAGAAAAAAAGTATAATAAAGCTTTTCAAGGACTGTGACCATGGAATTTTTTTCAAATTAGTGCTTCTGGATCAGTTGCTATGGGGAACTTATGATGATAGGCTAAGGTCACTGCTCTTGCCTGACATTGATTTGATTTACACAACAATTAAAAAAAGCAGTAATCTGTGAACTAACACAAAAATTCAGCTCACAAATTCTAAAGCATAAGATAAACAATACTCAAAATGTTATGATTTTCAAGATGAGTTAATTTAAAGTTGTAATTATAAATTTATTAAACGCACATTGATTACGTAAGTAATATTTACTGAGGCTATAATCTCGATAATATGCGTATAAAATGCGATAGTAGGGACCTCTACAGGTGTTTTAACCCCAAGCTTACACTATGGAAGACCCAAATAAAATAGCACAAGCAAATGAACATAAAATCACTCACTATCACTGTGAAAAAATACAGATCACTAGGCAAAAACTGCACTAAGTAACAGAATAAATAATATTTTTTGTAAAGTAAAAAATCAAAGAGCATCTAACTCATAAAGACATATCAGATTAAGCATATGCTATAGACTTACTTGCTCATGCTGCCATTCATGCTTTTGTGTTTGTTGTAGTTTGTGACATATTTGGAGAGTTATGAATTCTCCATCCTCCTCATCAACCACAGTAAAACACATTTCCTCATGCATCAACTCATCTGTAGGAGTATACGCAAAGATCTAAAAATAAATTCAATAATAAAACTACTTTTTTAAAGGATGCACATTTTTTCTTAGCAATATGAAATTATTCTTGATTTATTATTATTATTATTATTACAACTATGCCTCCCATATAATATTAGCCTGCTAAGAATCCTTTTAAGTTATATAGTTAAATGTGTGCAATATATTGTAATCTTATATTTTGGTACAAAATATAAAGCTTGGTGGAACTGACTTGATTATCATGGATAGCATTTTGTATATACTTGATACTTATATTCAAATTAACTTAATGCTGAGATTGGGTAGTTTCATTTTTGTTTTGCTTATTATATATTTTTTGCTCACATATTAGCTTTGGTCCTTTTCCAAGCACTGAGTTATAAAATCTGTGCTTAACCTGAATAAAAAACCAACAGCATATTACATCAAGTTTACTAAGATAAATAAACAAATAATTATTATTTGTTTTTCTCTTTAAACAATCGTAAAGATTATTTAATTTGGTTAAACCGATTTAGTTAATTTGACTTTAATTACTTGATAAATATATAATTTATTAATGTTATTTATTTACTCTCTATATAAATAAGCATTTATTTTATAGCGCTATATAATATAGGGTATATGAGCACAGACTTTCACACCACCCACCTCTCTCCACTCTATCTAATAACACTGATACACCTAAACACATATATGCTGAAAAGATAAATAATCACCAATATACATATTTCATGCTAAACCAGCAATCATCAGTTGGTCCAGACTAACATCTTTACACACATATATAGTATAAGTGCTCAGATATATATATATTAAGATAGACTATCCTCATAGTTTAATGGACACGCCTGTCCATTAAACTATGAGGATAGTCTATCTTAATATATATCTGAGCACTTATACTATATATGTGTGTAAAGATGATAGTCTGGACCAACTGATGATTGCTGGTTTAGCATGAAATACCTATATTGGTGATTATCCATTAAACTATGAGGATAGTCTATCTTAATATATATCTGAGCACTTATACTATATATGTGTGTAAAGATGTTAGTCTGGACCAACTGATGATTGCTGGTTTAGCATGAAATACGTATATTGGTGATTATTTATCTTTTCAGCATATATGTGTTTAGGTGTATCAGTGTTATTAGATAGAGTGGAGAGAGGTGGGTGGTGTGAAAGTCTGTGCTCATATACCCTATATTACATATATATAGCCACAGGTATATAACAAGCCTGTGTTTCAGTTATTATAGCGCTATGTTTTATAAATTGTAATACATTAAAGATCAGCCTTTTCAAGCTATTGTGCATGTGCTTTTTAAGTGATTCATTTTATTCTTTCATAAATACTATATCTTGTGTTGGGAATGAAAGTATTCATTTATTATTAACACTCGTAAAAAGCACATGCACAATAACTTGAAAAAGCTGATCTTTAATGTATTACTCTCTATATATAAATTAATAGAATCATGCAATATTATGTATAGTAATAATCTAATGTCATCAGCTATTCAGGAGACTAGCAAAATCACATCAAACAGCAACTCACTTTCTTTTAAATAGATTCCCAATAGTCAATTCTATATTGTTATATCAACCACCAATAGTAGTCATTCAAATACAAGTGTGGCTATTACAGCACTAAAACCAAAGTTTAAAGAATGAACACTGGGTGTTTCAATGTCTATACAGCTCAATCCTATCATAAATATGTCAGTATATTTATCATATAGTTGTCCTTTAGTCAGCTATCTGATATGTTGCAATAGTTTTTTAACTTTTGCATCAAAGTTTCTGTCTAAAAAACATCATCACCTTAACTAATTGAAGCTCTCTATTGTACTCCATTATGAATTGTATCCTCTTAATAAAGTATTCAATAGCATACTTAATCTAACAAAGATGTGCCCTTGCAATAGTATATTTAATATCACATTTCAAAATATTAGAAAGAATCTTTATATGAAACTTTTCTTACCTTTACATTAACACTATAAAATGTCCTTGTTTTACTTCCATACAATAAAAGTGACCAACTGATAGTTACAACATCGTGGTAAATACCTCATCTTTTAACTTGTTAAAGTGGAGTCTGTGCTGCACACTGACATCCACAACTCTACTGTAATCTTTATCTCCATTCTACCATAGTGTAACCATTCACTAGCATACAAAGTTAGCTCATTTCACTCACTATATTTGCATTTTGCAAACAATCTTTGCTTATCAGATAAGCCAGAGATATCAAACACCTGAAGCTATTATATCTGTATGGATAGTTGAATCATTTATCATTATACAATTGAAATATAACATAGGACCTGATTTCTATCCATTTTTAATACCATGTAGAAAGATGAATAACCGCTGCATTTCAGAATTCTTTTCAAGTTCTGGTTTTATCAACACATCTCTCATCTTAACTCCATTGCCAATTGCTCTTCAACTCAAAAACTTAGCTTATCATATCTCATTATATATACATTTTATAAATAACCATTGCTCATCAGATAACCAACCTAAAGTTGTCTGTTTCTGCACTGATGAATAATTACAATATGGTGGAATTGATGAGGGATCCCCTAAAATATCCATTATTCTACTTAAAAAGTTATCAAAATATTTAAAATTATCCAGAATTTTAAGCAGATAAATCATTCAATCTAATAGTAGTGGAGAACTTTTCTTCCAAAAGCTGTTAATCCTTAAGCCAAAGTCTTCATATACTACTTTTCAAAATGTAAAAAAAAATATTCTGTAGATGATGCTTGAATTGGCAAGATTGGCCACCATTAGTATAGTAAGAATGGCCCATTAACTTTTAATCAAATTAATAATAGTATTAATCCTCTCCAAGTTCTTCTTTGCAATGAACCTAATAACAGATTTTCTCATAACCATATGCTTCTTTTAAAAAAATCCAATATATATCAATGACAGGATGAGCTTAAAAGTCTGGATTGATATCTTTAGTAAAATGTAGCAGCTTCTTCTTTAAAAAAAGCACTAAATCTCTTTGCAATAAGTTTGAAATAGGATATGGTTTAATGCAATTAAGATTTAATCTTAAAAAATGACTTAATCTAAAAATAACTTGCATTTATGCTCACAAAATATTAAGTTTCCTTGTATTCTGACTTGTAATTAATGCAATTTATAATATGCCATTTCTTCGAACTAAGATTATCCTGTTTCTTCATGGCTTTTTCCTGTGCCTAAACAAGGTGTTCACAAGAATCAATCTATGGGTTGTGTAAAAACCCCATAACATCTGATTCTTGGAGAGTCTAGATTCAATGCCATCATTCTCAGTAATACTAGGTCAAGGCTGATTGGTTGTACTAATACTGCACTTAACTTTCAAAAACTTGAAACTTAAATTTTAGATAATGAATAAAATTATTCTTGAAAACTTCTACACAAAATGTTTTTCATTTAAGTTTATCATTTGCTATTCTACATACTGTTAAAGTGCAATTTGTAAACAGTTTTTGGAATGTGCGTTAATTCAAAAGTTAATATGATCAAAACTACTACCAAATTATTATAATTTTTGTGATGTAAAAAATTAACTTTATTCTCTAAAGTGTCAGCAATATTGTGAGAATACAACTGGTTTATTTTTTCAATGTCCATTTCATACACATATAGAAGAAAAATAGAATTCTGTTGAATAAATAAATGATTAGTTCTAATAATTTTAAATAGTGCTTAAATAATTTTATGGCTTATGAAATATACAATGCTAAGAATATAAACCTATTTTGCAGATGAGCCAAGACTATAAATGTTACTAGAACAATTTATAAGCAAGATTTCCAAAGAATCAAATATAAAAAATGTCCACTTCTATCTTTCAGCTGACAAAATGGACTAGCATTGAAATAACAAAGATGGACTGATTCTTCAAAAATCTTGTTTGTAAATTGTCTTAGTAATATCTTCAGACTTGTTTGTTCTGTGAAATAGGTTTTTAATAAATTATTAGTAAATATGGTTTGTTTTGTAAAATGGGTTTTTAATATATTATTAGCATATATATATATAAATATATATATATATATATATATATAACTATCAACAATCTCAAACTATTGTCAAGGCAACTTTCTTTTAACAATAAAGGTGAAATCTATACATTATCATTCATTTTCAACCATTATCTGTCAAATGAAGGTCTCTACAAGTTTTATCCAGTTTCTGCAATCTCTGGCCTCTTTTCTATACATCACATCAACAAACATTTTTATTTGATCCATCATCTCATGTGGTCTCTTTCAAGGTCTTATACAGTCCCTTAGGAACCTGTTTAAAACTTCATATGCCCATCTATTATCATCTCTTCTAACAGTATGGCCAGCCTGGCTGCATTTGAGTCTTTTAATTTTTTCAATAATGCCAGTACTATTTCTTTATTCTCTTACCCATATATATGGGCTAAAATTGATCTCTGACTTAACTAGACATCATACTTGTACAACATTACAACTAATTATTATGCATAGATTCATTGTACTGTTGTATTTTCTGTTTCACAAGATGATAAAATGAAAATAGAATGGATCAATTAGAGAACAAACAAATAGTGATGATATAACAGATAATAATGTAGAAACAAGAATTAATGAAATTGTAAAAATCAGATTGGTTAAATACATTCTAATTTAAAAACTGCATGTTATATATTCACAAGTACTATAATGCAATAAATATTCTGTGCTCACAAAATTTAATAAATAATAAATATAAGATGGTGGATATAAGGCTTGAAATTATCCCACCATTATCATAACAGATTTTCAAACTTATTTATTTAAACGAATATGATGCATATACATGTGTTTAACATTCCTTACACTCTCAAACCATATGTACATTTTGTGGCTCATTGACATAATATTATAAACTTTACATTTGTTATATGGAATAGGTGTTTGAATCAAGATAAGTGATAAATCAGGAATCTACCTTTTGATGAAATGCATGTCTTATGAAGATAAGGATTTGTTTTCTTTGCAGTGCTATTCTGAATTGTCAGTGTATATATATATAAAACTGTACATATTACTAGAAGAGATGATAATAGATAGTGCTATTCTGAATTGTCAGTGTATATATATATAAAACTGTACATATTACTAGAAGAGATGATAATAGATGGACAATTGAAATCTTAAACTGTATTCTAAGAGATTGTAAAAGATCCAGAAATAGATCACATGAGATGGTTGGATAAAATAAGAAAGTGTGCAGGGATGATGCAGAAAAGAGAGAGCAGAAATCAGAAAAGATGGATTGAACTTGGAGAGACCTTCATCCTGCAGGGGATTGATAATGCTTGATGATGATTACATGTAGTCATTTGTGACCATAAATTGCTATGTTATTTGTTAATGAAATACTATCTGGCCTTATTCATTGGTAGATATATATATAACCATTAGAAAACAAACCAGTCAACACTTACACACACTAGTATTTTATTTTAATCTATTACCTGTGATCCTTTGTTGTGTGATCCTTTGTCTGAACAAAAATCAATTTCTAAATTATAAGGATTTAATTGGACAAATGTTCCCTTGTTATCCAAGCAAAAAGCTCCATTCCTAATCTGAAATAAAAATCAAGGTAAAAATATATGATGAAATTTTTAATAAATAGAGATTCTGCTTTAATTCTTCTTAAAATATGCAGCCATGATTCTACAGATACAGCCAATCAAAACCAGCAGCACAGACTATGATAGAAGTATACAGTCATACTGCTACATTATGATTATATAGATATAAGAAATCGAAGTACATCAAAATTATTCTGATTCTAATTTTGCAAGACTCCCAAAGGTAAGTGAAACATGAATCATAATTTAATGTTTTTAATGAACATTATAAATGATGAAATATTTTTAAAATGATGATTTTATTTACTAAGACAACACCAGTCAAAACCAGCTATGCAGATTTGGACAATACAGTATTAGTGCTATAATGGAATGCCCATTTGTTAAAATATTTCACTATCTATAATGTATGATAAATACATTAAATTATCATATATGATTTACTGTAGAGGAGATTTAATTACAAAAATAAGAATTAGAAGTTTGTTACACTTCAATTTCTTACATCTATGTAAACTTGTTGTAGTGATCCTAAATCACAATCAAAATAGATACTGAAGTAGTCAATCTGATACTCAGATTGAGCTTTACAGCCCACTCAGAATCTCCCACCACCAAACCATATTCAAACTCCATCCTTATGCATATATACACATTTATATATGTGTATAATGGATACATATATATCATAGATGATGGGAGATTATTTGTAAAATGTTTATAATATCAAAATATTTTATATTAATTTGTATTTTTAAAATTATATTAAATTTTATTATTTATTTTATCAAAATATATAAAATGCGCTAACATGCACAAGCACACAAAGCTAAAAACAAATAAAGAAAATATATATTATTATTTTTTATTTTAATATTTATTCAATTAAATGGCTAAGTGCTTTCAAGGGTCAAAGCCCTCATAATCATAGCCACATTACAAACTATAATAAATTGACTTGGAGTGATGCAAATTTATGCAAATGAAATGATTACGCATTCCATTTCTTGGATATTTTGTAGCAAAAGTCTTTTCTATTGATGGTGTCACCATCTCTAGATATAAAGAAAGCTTCTTTTATCTTTCTTTTAAGATCTGCACACCATCACTGGATTTCCAGGTTGGCAATCGGTAATGGCAGTCAGAAAAATGTGATGCAACCCTGCTGAATATTTTCGAATGCAATTAAGTCAATTAACCGGAAATCCATTAGTCCAAATTAAAATGTTATAATTTTATAAAAGTAATGTAAGATCCATTAATGAAAATTTTATCCATTTCAAATTTGTTTTAAAATCTAAGATTATATTTTAAAACAATTGTTCGAGAAATTCTTAGCAGGATTGCATTGTCTTAAAACTTACAAGAACAAAGATGTGCATGCTTCAGGTTAAGTAGCTAAAAGCATTCCAGACCAATTTCAAAATTGTATAAATAGTGCTGGATTTGAATACCTGAGGAGAACAAGATTTAATAAGAGTAATGGCAAACTGAATTCATGCTCGTCTTTTTTCTGATTCATCGTACTGTGAGTAGATCAAACCACCTTTTCTCACCATTCAAAATACAATCTTTCCTGACATCATCGCCCATGATTCAGACACCCATGAACTATTACTATGTACCTATAGGCTAAATAATAAAAGTGCTACCTGCCTGACCAACCTGAATAAAAACTAGATCTAGTCTCCAATGAACATTTCAAATCATCCAAGAACCACAATCAATAATGAACAAGGTAACAAATTCATGTTGCTGCTATAACTCGTAAACTTATGTGAATAATTTCAACTTTAAACTAAATTTCTTGTCTCACCATTCCTTTAAATATAATGTAATCTTTTTTAGCTGATCTGAAAATCAAAAATAGCTTATCAACTAAAATAATTTGTAAACTCTTACCTGATCTATTAAAATGTGTTCAACTCTCTATAAACTCTATTAGTATTTCTCCTATCATTGAGCCTCTAGTAAATAATTATAATTTCTTATATCAATTTCGTGCAGCAACAATAATTCGTAATTTTGATTATATTTTATATTTTTGTATTTTTAAATAATATGCCAATAATCTCGTAAATTCGCAAGTATGTTCAATGTTTCTTTTAAATCCCCCCTTTTCTTTTATGGGGAGATCAATTAAGTTTTAGTTAAAAACAAGTTTTGTTATTTTTATTAGAGTGGACGCTTGCCAGTTTGGGAGAAACCAATTTAATTATATTATAAGGTTATAGTCGAAAAACAGAGTAGAAATGTTTTTCTAAAAAATGATTTTTTTTTTCAAGATTAAAATAATAGCACTAATTTTAAAATTATAAAATGTTGTAATGGTCAGATTCATATGCTTCATTAACATAGTGCAGAATTCCACCACCACACAGAAAAGCAGCACCATAGATAGCATTATTGCTTAGATATTCTTGACTTCATTTAAGGAGAAGCCACAATATATCACATCACATCACCAGCAGTACTGAGTTCGAACATGGTTTATCGGTTCCACAATAGACACTATAAAACAATGCATCTGATGCTACATTAGTAAACATTTCTTTAGGCATGGGGATCAGGGAGATGCTAGAGACTCATAGACTTTATTTTCGAGTTAGACAGATAATAATACTAAATCTAGACATTTATATTTTAAATAATCGAGGAGATATTACACTGAATGTGTGTCGAATAAATAAATATATGATGGCAAACATATGGTTTGAAATTATTTAATTATAACATTTCATACTAAAAATTATTTAATTAAAATATTTAATTATATTTGGCCTAGCAGCGGTATTTTTCTGCCAATACTTTTATATTTACAATGAAGTACAATTATTTTATTGACATAATCTAGCTACCTGAATTCTTAAGCAAGTATTTCAAGATCATGCCTTTGGGGATTTAAGGTCTTTTGCAATGCACGAGTCTAAATTAAAAAATGATAATAGCAGCTGTGGACATATATTTTATTTAATTAAATAAGGTATTTATAAGGAATTAATTATGGGCAGACATTGATTTGAGAGTGAATTTATGTCATATAAGGTAGAGACAGTGTCATACTTGGAATAATAAAATTAATAATAAAGAAACATGTGGTACATTTAGAACTGCGATGCGAATGTGGAAGTATGTTAAAACTGTGAAGCCAATGGATGAATTTAAAATAACGGGCTGGTGTTTGCCATAGGCCCAGAGGTAAAGAGGTCACATAAGCATCATCAGGTGTAAGGGTCTGTGCTGAAATTACTCCCTGACTGCATGATGGGCACCAAGTCCTACAGGAACATTTTTTATGTTCATTTGTGTAGGACGACTAGGATCCAGCATTTACTGTGTGATCCGAAATCTCCAAGGCTCGAAGATGGATTATCGCATCTCTAAACTATAATATATGTATAACTAACATAATATACTTTAAGATTTAATATAAAATTTATGACTCGGTCTCACATTACCAACATTTAATAACTAACTTATTTTGCTCTCAAAGAAATGCATTTAATGGATTTATCGAAATAATAACTTTATTATTTAAAATTAAAAGCAAGTGTAAAAGGTAATTGTAAGTTGGGTTATTCTAAGAACTAATATGTCCACCACCTGCTATGTAGTAGACTCCGCATTTACAATAAGTGAAACAATGAATGCATGTCGATTAATATGAAAATAACTGAAACAAAATAATCTAACATAAATAGATATTAATCATATGATTTTCAGGACACACATCCACTATTTCATGTAATCATGCATTTATCTATTAAAGAATTATGGTGATTTCCAAGCTGACCAGCCAACAGAAGTATAGACAAGAAATTTCCTACTTGCTTGACACAAGATGGCAACCATTTTATTTAGAATTTATATTTAAAATTTGGTGAGGCTCAGGCAGAAATCTTATCGGCATGCTATTATTAAATAATAAAAAAATGTAAAAGTAGAAATACATACCCAAGAAGTAGACAGAGTTAGGTAAGCTAAATTATTAAAAGACTTACAGAATAGATTAACAAGTAATTTTCTAGGTGTACAATTTATATAGAGTTAGCTATAGTTTGAATAGAATTTAGAGTACTCTAAAGGCCTTGGGTACAGGTACCTGTTTTATAAGGAGCTTTTCATGTTCCATGGTCAGTTGCAAATTGTTCATTAGTTTAATCAGTAGCAATCCTTTCCCCACATTTAGGTTATGGGTTCATTTCAATAGCAGCAGTAGCCTTCCGACTATTTGGACAGCAGATCCTCATGATTCAATTTGTTAAGGGCACATGTGGAGGTTTGGGCATCTGATTGACCATCTCCAGAGGAGAATAGTCAGGGTGCTTTTTACTCAGTCATGTTATAATAGACGAATTAATTCTGGATGTTCTAAACCTCCAAACCAGAAAGAGCACAGCACAAAGTCTAATTAAAAAGTTAAAATCAAAATGTCCTTTTCTTTTTCTTTATCTTATCTTTAAATTTCATTCTATTTATTTTTAGCTCAATCCATTTGCCCTGAGAAGAATGAATGCATTAGCCAGAGTTTTAGATTTTTAATTAATTTAGAAAGCTACATTTCTATTGTTTAGATTTGTTTTACCTTTTTAACATTTTTAGTAATTAAAACTTTTAGGGAATTTTTCTAATTAATCCATTATCTCTCACCGATCATGACTTGCAAAATCTCAAGTACAAAGGGGATTTATAATTTATTTTACTTTTCTTTAAATTAAAATTGAATTTCAAAATTATTATTTAAAATAAGATTTTTAAAACCAGCAATAAATTAATGAAAGTTTATAATTTAAAATAAATAGTTAAAGTTATATACACATTAATAACTAAAGAGAAATTTAAATTTATATCAAATATTTTCATTTGTAATTTAAATTTGTTATCGAAGTGTGGGTGCATTTATGGTGAATCTGACCGATGTTTACATATATTTTAATACTGACATACACATAATTCAATACCAAAAAGTTTAAATTTAGGTAGGATAAAGGTGGTGGGCGAGAGATGATAGAAAAAGGTGAAACCTAAGATTTGAATTTGAATCCCATTGTTTCAATGTGTTTACTTAAAGTTAAATATTTTGCTTGATGAAATAAATTTTCAATAACCACTACCTAATTCCTATATATATAATTATTTGTAAAATACAAGAAAAGCACTTAGAGACAAATATCACATTTGTTTCAACGTTTGTGAGAAATTATATATGTAAATTAATTTTATAAAGGGGAGAGGGATTCTCAATTTCCAATAGCTTGTTATTTTTATTAATGCATTTACTTTTCCCATTACTGTTTAGTATTCTAATCATACCATTGCACTGGATATTCTGCAATATATAGGTATTAATTAAGTCTTTTAAAAGTTTTATACATGTGTTGTTCCAAGCATTGTGTGCATACAGGCCCTCTCATTCATGTTTATATATATATTCTAACCTGTAATCTCGTGCATCCTCGCTTCAGAATAGTATATGATATGAAATAAAATGGGTTCTATCTCAGTTAATAATTAATAACTAAAATATTCAGCATTAAAATTAAAATATTTCACTAGCTCAAATTTAAAATTCAAATAAGGTTTAATTTATAAAAATAAATTAAATAAATATTTAATTTTTTTCATGAGACTTGAAGTGAAAATACAGGTGACAAGATAGATTACATTGAGCCAATATCCCACAGGATACTACCTCAATGGCATAAGAACACTATCCCCCCTTTATTACTATTTCAAATAACAAACTCATAGTATTCTTACGACTTTAATAACTTCTACTCACTAAGATTAAACTAATAATTAAATCTTAATCTTCTATTTGTAATAATCTAGCTCAAATAAAATAATCTCAGGTTCATAAAGTTTATTCTAAGTTAATTTAAAAATACGGTAGTAAAATATGAGAAGGGATTTTATGTCATAATCTACTACACTGAAACTAATAATAATAAATAACAGTAATAATATTCTTCATTGTTTAACTAATTCTGTATATCTTTTCTTTTTACTATAATTTTATTACCATAATAAAATAATGAAATAATATAATATGATCTTATATCTTCATGTAATGATATAATAAATATGTGGTAGCATTTTAATAATCTGACAAACAAAATATGTGTGGCAACTGATAGCATATAATTTAATATAATATTGTGATAACTGATTTATGACCAATAAAATAATGTAAGATTATGATTATTTAATTATAATGAATACCAATAAAATATTTAAAATTCTTAAAATAATTCTCTATTTATCTTTTTGTGCAAAATTATATATTTGTTTCAATTATTATGCATATATCGTGATTTCATGCAGCGATGTGGAGAAATAAATAACTCGGACACAAAATTTTTGAAATAACAAAATTTAACAAAGTTTATTACTAACAACAAATAAATAAACAATTTATTTACACTATTTACAGTGGATATCCTTAACTTTTTTACTTTACAGTTTGATCTACCGGGTTATAAAAAAAATAATTTATATTTCAATTATATCTTTATTTAGATTTAGGACAAAATTTTAAAAAAAATGTTACTATTTGGTTTCTCATTATGGTTAACTTATTACAAATATATTTATCTACTTTATTAGCAACAGCATTTTATCCTTAATATTATTAAACTATCTTATTTTAAAAAATTCATACTTAGAAAACATTCTATAGAAAACAAAATTTTATAATGAGTATGGATTTCTCAAAATATTAAAAAAAATTTCATCTTGCAAAGTCAAAGATGTTACACAAAATATTATCCAAAATTCAGTACTAGATTTTAGTATTTATCACACAATGTTTACTAATCATAATATATTCTTCTTTAAGCCTTACTTTAGTATGATATAAGTGTAATCATCAATATATTTCTGTTAATCAATAAACAAAAAATATACTATGCATATTGTTTACATAATTTACTTTGTACTATTGTATTTTAAAAATATGCAATACTTATTTTTCTCTTAAAAAAAATAATACTAAAGCATTTAAAATTATTATCACTTTAAAGAAAATATCTTTGTTTAGATACTCCTTATTTTAAAAAAGTTTATATTTCATTTCCGAAATAAAATTCAAAATATATTCTATGATTCTTTTCTTTCCTTAGGATACTTTGGATCTTCAATTTTAAGTTATAACGTCCTATTCCTTCTAAGCAAATAAACCAATCTTATACAAAACGATAGCATAACCTAAGTTCTAAATTATTTATCATTTCTCTTAAACATATCTTACTGAATGATGCAGTTACATGAAATAAAGATAGCGAAAACAGATGCATAGGATTAAGGAAGAAAGCTAGAGTATTACTCTTAACATATCTCAAAATCATGGCACAGTGCGAAGAGGTATGACATTTACCTGCCTAATATCCTCTAGTACAGGGACGATGTTAAAGCTATTTCTTCAGCTTTATTAGAACATCAAATATTTAAAGAAATATAAACACTGTCCAAATAAAATGTGTATCAGTCATAGGGCTTTGTTAACTATGCTGATATTCACATAAAGACTAAATATTATTTCCATTCCTTATAACATCCTATTTCTTAAAACATCATCTTGGTTTCCTGTTCACTAAGTACTTCCAAGCCACTATCTCAACATTATTTCTCAAGATTTTCCACATCTTACATCGATAAATAACTATCTGCATTTACAAAACAATAAATAAAATTCATTAATAGTTAAACAATCTAGCTGTTCCACAAGAAAAGTCTGCTTACTTCATTATTCTATATGTCTAATCATATACAATCTACTTAGACAATATTTGAATATCCAATAACATGAAAATTTTAAAAGAATCACATAATTATTTGTTATGTTGGATTATATCACTAATAAAAAAAAAATCATCGTATGCATATTTTCAAATCAATCCTATCTCATAATGTTTTTTAAAATGTTGTATGAAATGCGGTACATATAAGTAAAAAAACTTTTACACTTCATTCTTCCAATTTATGGATGATCTAAAGAAAACAAAAAAAAATATACATTATAAATTATCAATAGTTATTATTATTACCAATAACCTTTATCTAGTCATCGTGTTCAGTAGGCTTCCTTTATCCACTTGAGCATTGCAGATATAAAAAAAAATTCACACCCATACACTTTATATTAAAATATTTTTAGCTAAATTATTAGATTGTTATATTATAAAATTTTAATATTAATAAATTAATGTTTTTATGTTTTTCCTAATCTTATATAAAAATTTAGATTTAAACTAGGTTAACAAAATAAAAGGAATCAAAACTATAATTACATATTTTCTTGACGATAGTTCCTGATAAGTCCAAAATGTTTATTATTTTCTCTAGAGTTTTTAAAAATGTTCTCCTCCAAGCGCGTTAAAGTTTAAAATAAAAATAATTATTAATCCATTTAGTAAAATTTATAGAAAATAATCCTTGGTTTTAGTATTTAGGATGATAATTATTAAATCATAATATTAATTAATCCCGTGAAGCTTCTTAATCTTCTCTACCAATATTCTCTGCATATCCGATGCATCAATCCATCTAATTTAACTTTAAAAATATTCGATAAACTTTTAAGTACTATTTGTATTTCCATGGATCCATCTTTTATTCAACTATGTGTTCACTTTTTTATATATGTTTCCTTCTTGATACATTTAAACTTTCATTTGGTATTTTTATAAATCTCTTTTAAAAATAAAAAAAAAAAACTTCAAGTACTTTTAAACAAATCTTTTCTAAATACATTTTAAATAATTCTAAGACCGGATATTTTAATATCAAAAATGCTTCTGTAACATATTCTCCTGGGTTCTTTCTTTAATTCTTGAAAATATTTTTTAAAAATGTTACCTTCAGAAAGGATATAACATTTTACTCCTTTGAATATAATATTATATAAAATGATTCATGAGATATAATTGTCTTATTACTATTTAAAAATAAATCTTGGATAAACTTATAAATAATAATGCGTCTCCAATTTTTTCATTAGACTCCGTATGATGTCCGAGCTGTGGTTTTTTATGTACCAAAACAGTTCTTCGGTGAAATATTAATAAAGCTGTATCAATAAATATTCCAAACATTTTTACAGTATTACAATTTATATCCATTTTATTTCGTAGTATATCCATTTCTATTGCGAAGTCTAGGTTAAATTTTTAGATAAAATACTACTGGTAAGTACTTTAAAAATTAGAAAATCATTTCCATGAAGTTTCTAAATTATTATATTTTAACACCCTCTTTTGCAAAAAATACTTTTAAAAATTATCAATTAGTTTTTTGCAAATAAAACGATAAGAAAGTACTAAAAAAAAATTGACTAAAATAAAAATTTTAAAAATAAATACTATCTCTTTGATAGTTATAATTTACCTTTCTCTAGTTTCAATACATTATTAATCTCCCCCTATACCCCCATGCAATTCATATTTATAGTCTGTAAGAATACCTCATTTGATTGGTTGATTCTTACTTTAACTTGAGAACAAATTTACATATTTTCAGTTTATAGCAGAATTGAATTTCAAAATTAGAAATTATGACATAATGAACTTAAAATATTATTTAAAATATTACTTTTAAATCAATTATTATTTTATTAAAATTATTTAAACATTTAAAATAACTTTTAAAATAACTTTAATAACTTATTCCATTTCTTAATATTCAATTTATCTATTTTTATTTAAACAAAATATTTAATTTTTATTATATCTGTATTCGTCTTTATTACATTACTTAAAACATTACATACGATAGTTAACTTAATATTTATTATTATTTTATGCTAGGTGACAATTCCATCCAATTCTATAATATAACTTTTAAAATATTTTAAACTTCGTTACTTTAAATACAAACAAGCATGTGTGTGAAAGTATATAGTATACAAGTCACATGATTAATAACTTTGACAGACGATTTTCAATCTATTTCTCTGCCTAGACTAATAAAATTGATACACTTATTATATTATATAAAATAATTATAAAATTTGGAAGAACAATTTAGAAAATATAGAATTAAATACAATTCTCACCATCATAAAGTTTATTTTTAAAATATATTATATTAATTTTGACTATTAAATATGATTATAAATTTAAACATAGCATTTATTAAATTATCAGTTTTAAACTATTAAAATCGAATTTATTAAATATACTTTTAATATTTATAGCTGTGTTATTTAATATGGCCAGCTTTTACAACCATATGAAACAATATTTTAAGCTTTACATAACTATTTTTAAATAATTCGCCATAATTTTATATACTACGTACTTGCTTTAGCCTCAAATTGTACTTTAAAGATATAATTGACAAACTATAATTAATGTATTAAAAGAACATATTCTAAAATTTAAAATTTTTAGTAATTGACTGTTATGAATTATTACCGACCTATAGAAAAGGGTACAATATATATATATATATATATTGTGCTTCATTCCCCAGGTGTATTGGAAAGCTGAACCCTGTCTCGTATCTCCAAGTCCAAGAACAAGGCCAGAACCCCTTGGGACTTATGTCTTGAGCTAACTGCATAGGATTGCTCCAGGAAAATCCTGACTATTGCACTTCATAGCAAACTATTTTTCATTCATAAGCTGATTCTTCCAAAGTCTGCAGACATATATTAGTCATTATTTCCTTCAATGAATTTTCGAAAGCACCTTCTAGGATCCTCGACTGGATCACATAAATATGTCACCATGCATGCATGACCGTCTTAATCTTTATTCCAAATAAAACCTATGAATATCCCTAAACTGTAATGTTCTGATTCTACTAAGCAGATTTCTTTATAATATTTATTAATATTTTCATGAGTGCGTCATTTTGTGATGCAATTATATATATTCCAAATTAACTCTTCCACACATGTTTCTTACTCAGCATAAGCTGAGATTACTTCATTTTTTGATAATAATATTTTGATAATAAAAGAATCTTCATTAAGTAAATTCAGTCAAGTGCTATATTTTGTTCTTCTTTTTAGGGGTGGATTTAAGATTCATTTATATACTCATATATAGCACTATTAAAATTGTATTTACAGATATTGTAGTTTATCGATTATTGGCATATAAATCAGCTGCAATAAAATAATAAATTAATGAATATATTTGTAACTTCTTAAATAATAAAAGATAAATCTTATTTTATATAAATGTAAAGACACCAATGACAATTAATGAATTATAATTAAATAACTCACATGTATTTTATTTAAATTAATAAATCATACATATATAATAACTTTTAGAATCATTGTTTTCTTCATTTAAAATATTATATTAATAAATTATGCATGCTCTGACTAGATGATCTCCCGCTAATCCTATATATTTAATTAGCATGAAAGGTCCAATCTTTTAAAAATATCAAATCTTATAATAAATGCTTCACTATCGTGTCATTTCCAATTAAGAGACTCTTTGCATTTCCATTTTGCGATGCCAGCAGAGAGAGATAAATTAGATCAGTATCATCAGGATTGTTGCTCATAAGTTGGTAGATCTGGAAAATAGGCAAATAGGGTAGAGTTCATGAGTGTTCCTGACTTATGTATCTTGCCCATGATTGACTTGAGATACTTTTGCCCAGATGCTAGATCATGTTATATGATCAGACAAAACCGACTGGTATAATACATTATTTCTTTAACAATGTACTATTGTCCCAGCCTATGATGTGTCATAGAAGCATAATGGCTGAAGATTTTAACTAGAATTAAAAATAGTATCCCCATTTATTAAAATATTTCACCATTTATAACATCAATAATTCTTAAATAAGGCTATAACCTTAGTACATGTGCCTTGAGTGCTTAATTTGTCTATATTGAACCGTATTTGAATATGTGGATTCGAAACACTGGCCTCTTAGGCAGAGAAGAACATACTCGGAGAGTATGTATGCCCAAACGATAGCTATAAAGTATATAACTAACGTTACATTTCCAGGACATAACATCTTCTCGACTGTTGAGTTCAACACCAAGTTCAAAGCACTTTTTTGTTTGTGTATAAACACGGGTGCCAGCTGCTTATTCTAAAAGAATAGACAACGCACTTTGAATAGTGGCAACTAACCCAACGCCTAAATCCATGACTAGCTCAGTTGTTTGTAATCACTAATAGATTATACTTTATTAGTGATTAAAAGAATTAATAAAAGAATTTGTTAAAAAGAATTGATAAAAAGAATTGACCGACAAATATAGTTTAATTTTAAAGATAATTTATTAACTAACATTTATTTACTAAATTTAAACGTTTTATAATTCTAATAAAACACACGCATATTTTAAAATAGCATTTCTAAATAGTCTAAATATTCCTATAGATTCAATAACAAAACACTCTAATTTCACTAATAAATATTGGTAGAATGATCACGCACATATTAACTAATGCACACACATAATAATGATAATAAAGGACTACATAGCATTTGAAATTTAATCACACACATATCAATAGTTCATTTATGTATGATATCGAGTTCATATAATTAGACTCTTGGAGGATTCGCATGAATTAATGAAATGCAATGGCTATTACAGTATAAACGAAAATAAGCAAATGTTTTACCTAGGATTTTGAACGTAGATTTAACACTTTGTTTTCTTCCAGTATGAATGGTTCCAGTATGAATGCTTCCAGCCGGCTGGGACGTTTCCTTGCTGAGTTTCCTGATTTTCACGATTATTACTATCGGAGACAATTAGATACTGATGGAGATTTTCTAAGATGTTTAGCTGACATTATTTCACGGGCAGATCTGCTGTTTTCTCGGACATCTGGGCTGGAGGTGAACGTGCGTTCCAAAATTTTCTCAGCACTGCATTTTGTTTCTTAGCTGACTCAATTAATTTCCGAACTACACTCTCTCAATAGCTTTGTGAACTGATTCACTGTCCGATAAAAAAGTCTATTTATACCTGCGCCTTGTTGTCTTTCTAATATCTCCGGCAAAGATCTGTTATCAAATTCCAATGATAATCATTTGATAAACGTGTTTTGGAAGATTGCTTAATTAGTAATAGCCATGCAGAGATGTTGTTTTATATTTTAATTAATAACCATTGCCGTGTTTTTTAATAATAATCTTCTTTAACTTTATAATAACATTTATTCTATTGTTGACAATCGCACATATATACGGTCATATATTTTTAATACAATTTACTATTTAGTTTTAATATTATTTTTTCTTTAATTAAACTTGAATGAAAAGAGATTTGTATATTTATATTTTTACGAATACTAATAAAAACTATTTAATTCCTATCTTTTTCTAAAACAAACTGCAATAAACTCTTCAACTTTTAATTTTATGTTTTTTTTTTATGAACGATCACTTTAATAATAATTTTAGATAAAAATTATATGTGCCTATATCAATATAGGTACATTACACCGCCCTTCCTTTTGAGAGTAAAATGCGTCATTTTTGACCATTTTATCTCTGACAACATTAAATATTAATTTATTATTCCTTCTAAGTTTGCCTTTTTTAATATCTTTTCCTTTCCATACTAAGGGCAATCTCCAATTATGCTTTTCTTCTTTCTATGCTGGTAACATTGCTTACAATGTTCGTCCTGGATAATGACCACGAGGACAAACTAAATTTGTGGCACAGGGATCTTTTGTAAACGAAGCTTCGGCTGCCGATTCTCTTGATCGGACTTTGACTAAGAAAAGGTGGCTGCAAATGGCAGGAATTTCAACTGTCCATTTTCGACTTACGCCCTGGAAAACGATTGCCGATTCTCTTGATCGGACTTTGACTAAGCAGCTACAATGGCAGGAATTTTCAACTGTCCATTTCCGACTTACGCTTTGGAAAATGAGGTACGAGATATGGGGATTCTCCCCCGAAAAGTGACTCACGACTTACTCTGGTTGTTGCCAGTGTGCTTTTTTAAAAGAGGAATGATCCCGGCCAATCCGTTACGGGTACTAGAATTTATCCAGTCGAGAGCTTTAAACTTAATCCTTATCTAACTTATTTCAATACTACCCTCATTCCCTTTAGATTCAAACCCTTATACACTCCTAATATAACTTAGATTGACTTTATATTATTTATCACTAATCCTACAATATTATTTTAAATACACATGAACATTACTTTAACATATTTATTTATATTATTCTGAACTATTACGAACATTATCTTACATATTTATTTAACTTACAATACTATTCTAAACTATCACGGACATCAATTTACATATTTATTTATATTACGATATTACTTTTAGCCCATTACTTTAACTTATATATTAACGTGCGTGTACTCAGAAAACTATTTTATTTTACTACGAATATTTTATTTATTTTCTACAGATATATTATACTTATTTATTTAACTTGTTTTTATTTTATGTATTTCCATTATTTTATTCATTTATTTAATTCTACAAACATTATTTCTAAATCCTTAATTTGACCCATTTATTTAACTTGATTTTATTGATTTTTATTTACTTGAACTGTTTATTTACGAACATTTCCTTAATTAATATGTGCGTGGAGGAAAAAAAATCTTTTATTTTGCGAAGCCTCCGTTATTATTATCTGACAAAACAATCCATCATTTTAAATAGCGAAATTCTAATTCAGGCTTTTCACCTACGTCAAAATAATTATATTAGACTCATAGTCCATTTCCGGTCCTTTTTGTTTATTTCCTTTACTATTCCGCCCGATTACTAACTTTTAAGCTATGTCAGGCGGTTCCTTCTTTCTTTCTACAAATTCTATAATATAAATCATACTCCATATTCTCACTTCTATTTCTTGGTTAAAATCTATTTTATCTCTTTCTCTTTCCGTTCTATATTCTGCCTTGTAAATTAGACAACTTTTAAGCTTTACAGACCTCCGTATTTTTCCTAATCGTGAATATTTTTTCTTACGCTTTCTCTTTGATTTAAATCTCCGTTTAAAACGAACACGAACTTTTACTTTAACCTTTTTAAATTTGTGTACAAACTTTTCAACGCTATCTTCTACCTTGAACTTATGTCTTTCTTCTATTTCTTGATCTACATTTGTGTCTACTTTATTTATCACCCCGCTATCTGATTCTAATTCAATTTCTACCTCTTTCGTGACCTCAACTCCCTGACTTTCTTTAATTAAATCTAACTCTATAACTTCTTGGTTCTTCTCTACCTTTACCGTTATCTCACATCTTATTTCTCTTACTTCTGCTCTGAGTTCTTTAATTTCTGTTTTAACCTGACTAAATTCTGCCTTCAATTCTGCTTTGAGTTCTTCTTTAAGCTCTTGTTGGCTTTGTTCAAATTTCTGACACAATTCTTGTTGACTTTGTTTAATTTCTTGACGCATTTCTTTTATCAATTCTGCTTTGAACTCTTGCATCATATTCATCATCATTTTCATCATCATTCGCGTCTCAGATACTTCTTTCTCCTTTTCTACTAACTGGGGATTTTTAAAATATATTGGGCTTTTTTTCGGATCCATTTTCGAAAATTTCAATTTTAAAGTACTAGCACTGATATTAAACTAAATTTAAATACGACTTATTTATTTATTTTTCTTATTAAGATGGAAACTCACATTAACTCCAGACTTTTGTCCTTTTCACTACCCGCTCTTAATGCTTTAACTCCGCCCATAACACCCAATTGACTCTGATTTGATAGCATATATGTCAAAATCTCTTTTCATTTCGAAAAAAAAAGTTTTCGGTCAATTCTTTTTTTAAAATTAAATTAAAACACTTTTACATACGTAATTTAACTTTTGTATAAAACAAAATTTTCAAACAAGAAACAAAGTATTTCTTTACTATTGTTTCTTAGGTTCAGCCCCAAGTTGGGTCTAGCCATTGAACCGTATTCGAATATGTGGATTCGAAACACCGGCCTCTTAGGCAGAGAAGAACATACTCGGAGAGTATGTATGCCCAAACGATAGCTATAAAGTATATAACTAACATTACATTTCCAGGACATAACTTCTTCTCGACTGTTGAGTTCAACACCAAGTTCAAAGCACTTTTTTTGTTTGTGTATAAACACGGGCGCCAGCTGCTTATTCTAAAAGAATAGACAACGCACTTTGAATAGTGGCAACTAACCCAACGCCTAAATCCACGACTAGCTCAGTTGTTTGTAATCACTAATAGATTATACTTAATTAGTGGTTAAAAGAATTAATAAAAGAATTTGTTAAAAAGAATTGATAAAAAGAATTGACCGACAAATAAAGTTTAATTTTAAAGATAATTTATTAACTAACATTTATTTACTAAATTTAAACATTTTATAATTCTAATAAAACACACGCATATTTTAAATTAACATTTCTAAATAGTCTAAATATTCCTATAGATTTAATAACAAAACATTCTAATTTAACTAATAAATATTGATATAATGATCACGCACATATTAACTCATGCACACACATAATAATGATAATAAAGGACTACATAGCATTTGAAATTTAATCACACACATATCAATAGTTCATTTATGTATGATATCGAGTTCATATAATTAGACTCTTGGAGGATTCGCACGAATTAATGAAATGCAATGGCTATTACAGTATAAACGAAAATAAGCAAATGTTTTACCTAGGATTTTGAACGTAGATTTAACACTTTGTTTTCTTCCAGTATGAATGGTTCCAGTATGAATGCTTCCAGCCGGCTGGGACGTTTCCTTGCTGAGTTTCCTGATTTTCACGATTATTACTATCGGAGACAATTAGATACTGACGGAGATTTTCTAAGATGTTAAGCTGACATTATTTCACGGGCAGATCTGCTGTTTTCTCGGACATCTGGGCTGGAGGTGAACGTGCGTTCCAAAATTTTCTCAGCACTGCATTTTGTTTCTTAGCTGACTCAATTAATTTCCGAACTACACTCTCTCAATAGCTTTGTGAACTGATTCACTGTCCGATAAAAAAGTCTATTTATACCTGCGCCTTGTTGTCTTTCTAATATCTCCGGCAAAGATCTGTTATCACATTCCAATGATAATCATTTGATAAACGTGTTTTGGAAGATTGCTTAATTAGTAATAGCCATGCAGAGATGTTGTTTTATATTTTAATTAATAACCATTGCCGTGTTTTTTAATAATAATCTTCTTTAACTTTATAATAACATTTATTCTATTGTTGACAATCGCACATATATACGGTCATATATTTTTAATACAATTTACTATTTAGTTTTAACATTATTTTTTCTTTAATTAAACTTGAATGAAAAGAGATTTGTATATTTATACGAATACTAATAAAAACTATTTAATTCCTATCTTTTTCTAAAACAAACTGCAATAAACTCTTCAACGTTTAATTTTATGTTTTTCTTTTATGAACGATCACTTTAATAATAATTTTAGATAAAAATTATATGTGCCTATATCAATATAGGTACAATATATTTAGAAAAATAGGTTAAAGATAAGAGTGGGCTGCTCTTATTTTTTATAAAGTCAAATCTTGCATTTAGATTTGTAGAGGTCTCTCTTGTAATAAATTAAGCACTCAGGGCATATGTAATAAGTTTATAGCCTTATTTAAGTATTACATGCTGACATTGCTCTTAATAAGAATTAATATTTACAACATCAATAATTGTGTTATGATATTAAGATGAATGCACTGATAAAATAATTTATTTATATATATATATATATATATATATATTAATACAGGTATACTGTTCATGCTGAACCAAATGTAATTATGAAGGACATGGATAGCTGTAGAAAGCTTGAACAACTGAGTTCAAGTTCCTTATAATAATCTATGTGATATTAAATCTTTTAATGTGAATTACAAATCATAGCTTATAGAGTGCCATTTAAAACACTAGGTATTAGTTTAATTAATTATGATAGTTTATATCGTAATAAATAATATTAGTTTCTTTTGCTTCCTTCAGAGATAGTTTTCTGATGAGAGTTTCCTTTTGCAATTTTTTTCTGAACATATAAAAATAAGTAAATTCACATATTGATTATAGAAATATATTTCTATGACTTCAGATGACTAGTTTTTTTCTTTCTTCAGCAGGTAAATATTAGATATTTTTTCGGGGTTCAATAATCATGAATGGATCAGTAGAATCAAGATTAAATTTTAGGGCATATTTTTGTCAACAGCTCTATATTCAGCTACTCTACTGGAAAGGTCAGGGAAACCATCCTTAAGGGTCCTCTACTCCATAAATTGCATGATATTAATTTAAAATTCCATTAATTTTTGATAGGAAGAGTTATGGTGAAGTGGCATTACAATTCTTTTCCCAGTTTCTTGAAAAGCAGATGAGTTTCAAAAGCTTCTGTTGGTTCCCATAACAACATTTTTGTTTTAAATGAAAAAAAAAATTTTTTTATTTTTAAAAAAGCAGTTAATAATGCATTTTACCTATAAACTTTTCTCTTCAGTTGAATGGAGGATTGCATCTTGAATCTCTCTTGCCATTGCAGTTGGAGTTTTGTAGATTGGGAAACCTAGGTGTCTTTGGGGTTTTGCAGAAAAGGGAGAGTTAATTTGTTTACCAGACATTATCTTCCAGATGAAAGATTTGTTAAAATTTATTTGTAGGCCAAGTTTCGCTGTATTTCTGTTTAATATGTTCATGAGATGGGGGAGGTATTTAATGGTGGGAAGCACAACCATGATGTCATCTATATATGCAAATACATTGAAGTTTTTATTGAGAGAGGGAAGGAAAATTCCAGGGAGGTTTTTTTCTATATCCATCAGAAGAGGGTTGATGTATGCTGTGAAGAAAAGGGCATTGAGCAGGGATCCTTGAGGGATTGACTTGTATGGCTTGAAGCCTGATGTGATCTTGCCATCAAGAGAGAGAAAAATCTCTCTGTTGTTGAGCAGATTGCTGACCATCTGTACAATCCCAGCTGGAATGTCGCATTCCAACAGAATATCCAGGAGGATGTTTATCTGGACTGAATCAAATGCTGCCGCAACATCCAGCTGGACAGCAATAGGTTTTGATTTACGATGTCCTCTGATGTAATTGAACAGTGCAGTTACATTGGACATAGCATGCGAGGTTGATGATCCCTTTTTTCCGTATTGGTTTGATGAGATATGGCTAAGAATTTGAGTTTGGATTTGATCTTTAATGACTGACTCAATTATCTTGATAAGCAATGGGGTCATGGAAATTGGCCGGATACTGTTAATGTCATTTAGTGGTTTTGCTTTTTTAATAAAAGGCATGAGTGCCACTGGGTAAAGATATGTTATGTTTCTGTTGCCAGAGGCTAGGTGATCAATCATTTTTTTAATAATTGGCACAGTGAATTGACTGAGGTGTTTGAGAAAGAAATTTGGGATGTCATGAAGGCCAGGATGAACGCCATCAGGGAGAGATGTTATCTTCTTTTTGATTTGGATTTCCATGATGCCATGTTCACCGGGGTCACCAGCATCCAACCAGCTGTTTATAGGAGGAGCTCCATCTTTTTGCATTAATTGGCAGAATTGTTTGCTGATGTGCTGCATCATTGGAAAGCCAATAAGATTGGTTCCATTAGTATTAATGGATAAGGGAGTGATTTGTTTTTTTATTGTACCCTAGTGCCCATCTGAGGTAGTCTCTCATCCAGCAGTGTTGTTGTGCTAAGAAACATTTGGCTCTTCTGATGGATATATATTCTGCAAGGGACTTTTGCTTGATTTTGTAGAGATTTTTAAGGAAGATAATTTTTTCTGTATTTGTGAAATTTTGCTGTGATGCTTGAAGTTGTATATTAATGTCTGTTAAGTCATTTAGAAGGCCATTAGGTCCTTTGATTTTCCTGGAGTGGTGATTTAATATGGACTGAAGTATTTCAATGATGGAAAACCAGCCCTCCTCAGCAGGAAGGGAAAGGATGTTTATTTTCTGGAAAAGGATGTATGCCTCAGACACTATCGCTTTGGTCATATTTGATTGGGTGATCATGCACATGGTTTTACCAGGTCCATCAATAGGTGTAGGGATTGAAATAGGTGTAAGTTGTAAGATTAGAGGCATATGATCAGAAAAATCAACAGGGGCCAAGGCTGCATCAAGGTTGAAGTAGAGGTCTGGGGTGCAGTAAACTAAATCAATCAGGGACTTTTTAGTTTTAGTATAGAAAGAGTAGGCTTCAGGAGGGAAGAAACCCTCTCCACACATTAATCTGTGATTTATTAGATGCAAAAATCTCTTGTTGAAATCATTGTATGTGGTGTTAAAGTCTCCCAGAAGAATAGTAGGGGAGGCTCTGTTAGGGTTGATGGCATTTAGGATATGGATTATTTTTAGATATTGAGAGGTATCTTTGGCTGTATATATATAAGCTATGATGATCGGATAACCTCAATAGTCTATTTATATGACAATAATATTGGCATCTAGGAATAGAATGCTAAAACTGTTTGGTGGTGTTGAAGCCATCACCACTTCACTCTCTAGAGTATACCTTTCATTATATGGAAAGGTTGGCCTCCTCAACATGATCATAATGCCAAAAATCTCATATTATCTTCCATTTGTTAAAATGTTTAAACAGTTTCAAAATAAAATTAACCAATTATGCACCAAACTTCTCTGGAGAGGAAAGACAGTTGCTATTAACTTGCAAGGTATCCAACGACCATGCAGGTTTAATGGCCTGTCATTCTACTCAATACAAGCAATCATTTTACAGAAAACCCACAACACTCTACATAATCTGATCCTCTCCTGTGGATACTCTAACATTATTAAAAAAATTACACCAACAGATCGTCCTCCACCCTCTTCCAGTTCATGGATATCATCCCTAATAGAACACCTACAACTTTATAACCCAATAATATCCTTTAACCTTAACCAAAAAATCACCTTATGGGAAGCATACAATATAATCAACTATAATCAACAATCTATTAAAACCAGCCTAAAAGTAAACAATCAAAGACTCATTACACACTTCAAAAGATGGAGTCTGGAACCCAAATTCCTTGACTTCATCATTAAAATAAATCTTAATGCGCTACCCATGAATTGGTTTCTTTATCACCGAAGAGGTTTTACCAGCATTGACCCTATATGTGGTCTGTGTGCTCATGAAGATGAAACCATAGACCATATTATACACCAGTGCCCAAGACTTAAAACTCTGAAAGATATAATTATAATCAATTCCAACATAAGACCTGATGTGATTTTGTCACTTGAAAATGCCATCCATAATGGATTTTTTTCAATAATAAGGCTTTTTACCTTTGTCCTTTATTCCATATGGATAGTGAGATGCAAAAGTCTCATGGAATTACTCCCACCACAAATCATACCATTGTTTTATCAAACGCTCAAAAAAATCAAGAAATGTGACCAGCTCCTTGCCTCCAGTAAAGTCTTTGATGACACCTGGTCTTTAACTGCTCTTTCCTTTTCCTAATTATCAATTCCCACCTACCCAGCATTATAGAATAGTCAATTATAAAAGAAAATATTCATGTTTATATTAAAAATGCTAATACCATTAAACAAGTTCTTAGAATCTGTTCACTATACCTAACCACATAAGAGTATAACAATTGTGCTCTCATAACATAATCTAGCCAGATGACAAATATAACATTATATAATCATATTATTTGATAAAAGCTTGATAAGAGTGTGTATTTTTACGTACTCTATATATAACATATATAACAATCATATTATTGTACAATTTATTCATTTATTTATCCTTTATTAATATGTAATCACTATTTATTGTTAATAAAATTTTTATTGAAATGAACTTTTCTCTTTAATATTTTAAAACACATAAAAATATTCTAAATACATGATTTAAATATTTTGTTATATATAATAATGAACAAATATTTGCATTAAAGCAGCACCTGTAAACTCAGATGTGAATGATTAGCCTATGGGTCTGCTTGTTGTTGCACAAGTTTGCAATTTTGTTTTGTCTCCATATGAGGGTAGTATTTTAGATGTGTGCTTTTAAAGATATCAAAATTTTCAAAAAATATGTGGATGATGTTTTTGTTTGTGGAAATACCAATACCATAAATTTGCTTCTAGAGAAGTTAAATAATTTGAATGGCTTGAAATAAACTATTGAAAAGGAACAGGACAAAAGGATTAAGTATTTGGATTTAATTATTACTAGAGATAATAGTATGTTAAGTTATAAATTAATAATTAAATCAGTGCAAAAGGGGAATATATAAATTGTAAATCAAAATAGAAATTATGCATAAGATGGCAAGTTTTAGATCTTTTTTGTTTTGTAATGAAAAATTATGTCATTACCCCATGTGATAATTTAAAAATATTGAGATATTTGCCTAGGAATTGCTTGAAGTCGGTTATAAGATTCAACAAATTATCAATACTTTATATCAATTTAAAATGAATTATAAAGATTTAAAGGATTTGAAGATTGATAATAAAAAATGGATATCTATTTCATACATGTCAAATGCTAAAGTGTGAAATTTTTTAAGGATGTGTTTAATGTTTCATTATGTATTACAAATAATTTTAATAAGTTAGTGCATAATTCTAAAAATGTCATACCTCTCAAGCAGAAAAGTAATGTTGTATATCAAATTTTTTGTGAATGTATGTTATCATATATAAGTGAATCAAGGTTCAGTATTGAAAAAATATTAAAGGAACATGAATTATAATTCAAGCATATGAAAAGTAAAAATAATGATGATTTAATGACTGCTTCAATTTTCTTAGATGACATGTAAATATAAATATCAGATAATACTGAAAGTGTTAAGATTATCCATGAAGAAAGAAACCATAGTAAAATTAAGGAAGCAAATAACAAATAGAAATAAAATGAATATAATTAATAAACAAACTGCAAACATTAAAATTCGGAATTCATGGGATTTGAGTTGATGACGTTTGCTTCCATTATGTTTTTTTTATAATTTAATGGCAATTGAAGATGGTTAAGGAATTAACTGAAAGTACTTCTGTAGATTGAAAGACTGTATAATAGTTAATTACCATTATATTTATTATTTTTATTGTTATTACAATAGTTTTTAATTAACAAATATTTTATTCATATATATATATATTGTAACGATACATAGATATGTCGTTACATTAATTTAAAATAAAAACTTACAAGTTCGCAAATAAGAGTAAAAAACTAAACGCTAAAATTAAAAATGTTTGTTATACGTATATACATTCGCACAGATGCTAAACTTTAAAAATATTTTTTTCATAAACAAAAAAAAAAAAGTATCTGAACGTATTTTTTTTAATAAAAAAATACCAGATTGAAATATAAAAATATTTTAATAAAAAAATAACGTAAGTTAAAGTAAAAACAGGTATTAATTAATTCCTGTAATCTGTAAATGGAAATGATTGTTTATTAATTATCTAAAAGCTGTGTAATTAAAAAGTCAGATGAAAAGTTAGATAAGAGAAGAAAGAAATTTTAGCTTGACCAATGGAAGCACTAAGCCTTGGCTCGGACCCTAACGAAAGTGATAGACTAGTGACGTTTTGTTCATTGAATCCTTGTGGATAATATAAAAAGGGAAATACAGTTTTTTTCTGACAGTTCCAGCATTGTGTGTTTGAGAGATGTGGTATGACGCACATACCACACTCTCTGTAAAAAAAAAATGAAAAGACTGTGATACCTTGAACCAGCTATTGCCTTCTCCAGAACATTACCTTCCAATGGAGGCATCGCGGGAATTGAAAGCAGAGGCCTGGACTCTTCTACCATAAGCTATATGAAATGAACAATTGTTAAAATCAATTAAGAACTTTCGTCAAGTTTTACAAATTGATAAACAAGCCAACTGAAATGTTAAAACGGACTCTTATCTGACTTTTGTAAGTTTTTAAATCAAATTAATAATGTTTAATTTTATATGTTTTCCGATTGATAAACATCATTTCCATTTTTTTTTCCTTATTGTAAAGATTATTTAAATGTATGAAATTTAAGTTGTTTATAGATGCTTGCATGGATTCGTTTGCGGTTAATTATATTTTGGTTTTCATATTTGATCAAAATATATAGACATTCGATAAATAATGATACCTTACGGTGAGTATCTAAAATGTATTTATTCGGATGTCTTTTAAGTTATTGGTGACAACGCAAGTATCTTATGGTGAATACTATTGGGTTACTTATAAGTTTCCCTCTGCGATTGTCGGTATCAATAATTTTGTATTTTGATCGTTTATGTTTATTTTGAAATGTTTTTGACCGTGGAATCTATGTAATCGATCTATACCCAACATTTTTAAACAAATCTGTGCGAACGTATTTAAATGTTAAAATTAAGTCGGGCGTGAATGGCTATATAGTTTTGTAAAGTTGTATTAAGGGAGGGTAATCTTAGGTTATTCATTTCGTAGTTGAATTGGTTCAATGGATTGGATATATTTGTGTAATTAGTAGATGTAGTATGAGGTCCGCTACGGGCAGGATTATAGATATACGCCACACACCCTCTGTTTGCCTATGGATGGGTTTGTAAGTTGGCAGAAGACCGCAGTCCATTCCTATGGAGTTTTTTGTTTATTGTTCTACTTGCCAACAGATGTCACATTCCTGTTGGTGGAGAGTCAATGTCTTCTCTATTTCTACTTATTGTTCAGATGTACATTCCTGACAATATAGTATTTTGTGTTGTCGTATCATGCTACATTGAATACATGAATGTATCAGATGGATTGGCGCCAATTTGGTTGCGAAATTTGTTGCCTAAGGTTAAATAAGGGAAGAATATTTTCTTTTCAAATGCAGATCTATGTAGTCTATTCATACTTGACTATCTAAATAATAATTAAACTCATTGAAATTTAGTTAAATGTAAGATTAAAAGTTAATATAAAAATCTAAAATGTTAAACTTATTCCTCAAAATTTAAATATTATTTTATATGTGCGTAAATAAATATTTTTATATGTTAATTTCTGGCAGTGGCTTTTACTCTTTGATATTTAAGATATAAATTAAGATATAGATTTTTATCTCTGCGTCTCCACTGAGCTAGTGACTTGGGCTAACGATCGGAATATTTAAATAAAGTGGAATCTTAACAGCACGTATCTGCCTACTTTATAAATTTTTCTAGGCTCAAATGCCTAGATGGTGCCCTTGTAGTGCAGATATTGTTTTTGCGGTTAGATTCGATCTTCACTTTCATTCCGATTGGTACAAACTGGCGCCCAATGTGGGGCTGATCTTTAATAAACACGAGTGCCCTGAGAATTTTAAAAGTGAATCATACCCGTAATTTTTTTTTCTGAAATAATATAAATAGATTTGTTGTATTGACGTGGAGTTACACTTTGAAATTTTGTCTTAAAGGTACTGCCAGTCGAAAAATTGCGCATATGTAGAGATAAATTCGAGGAATAAAAAGTAATAAATAAAACGTAATTAATAAATATAAATCATATTTTTTTTTAAAAAGTCTTGTTTAAAATCTAATCGTTTAACTTGCCTAAATAATACTTAAAGGTAGGAGAAATGAAACTCGGAAGGGAGGGGGCAGAAATTTAGCTGGTAATAAGGAATCATCAGTCAACTTTTTTTTTATCATTATATTTGTAATTACTGTTTTGTCTTTTAAAAAAAAGTTTTGTCCTTTTGAAATTTCATATATAACAAATTTGTGTAATGTAATTACTAACACTAAGTAAATTCTTTTTTTTTTTTTTAATGTTTTTGTTTTTTGAGGAAGTTTACTGATATGTAACGATACATAAATATGTCATTACATTAATTTAAAATAAAAACTTACAAGTTCGCAAATAAGAGTAAAAAACTAAATGCTAAAATTAAAAATGTTTGTTATACGTATATACATTCGCACAGATGCTAAACTTTAAAAATATTTTTTTCATAAACAAACAAAAAAAAAGTATCTGAACGTATTTTTTTTTAATAAAAAAATACCAGATTGAAATATAAAAATATTTTAATAAAAAAATAACGTAAGTTAAAGTAAAAACAGGTATTAATTAATTCCTGTAATCTATAAATGGAAATGATTGTTTATTAATTATCTAAAAGCTGTGTAATTAAAAAGTCAGATGAAAAGTTAGATAAGAGAAGAAAGAAATTTTAGCTTGACCAATGGAAGCACTAAGCCTTGGCTCAGACCCTAACGAAAGTGATAGACTAGTGACGTTTTGTTCATTGAATCCTTGTGGATAATATAAAAAGGGAAATACAGTTTTTTTCTGACAGTTCCAGCATTGTGTGTTTGAGAGATGTGGTATGACGCACATACCACACTCTCTATAAAAAAAAAAATTAAAAAGTCTGTGATACCTTGAACCAGCTATTGTCTTCTCCAGAACATTACCTTCCAACGGAGGCATCGTGGGAATTGAAAGCAGAGGCCTGGACTCTTCTACCATAAGCTATATGAAATGAACAATTGTTAAAATCAATTAAGAACTTTCGTCAAGTTTTACAAATTGATAAACAAGCCAACTGAAATGTTAAAACGGACTCTTATCTGACTTTTGTAAGTTTAAATCAAATTAATAATGTTTAATTTTATATGTTTTCCGATTGATAAACATCATTTCCATTTTTTTTCCTTATTGTAAAGATTATTTAAATGTATGAAATTTAAGTTGTTTATAGACGCTTGCATGGATTCGTTTGCGGTTAATTATATTTTGGTTTTCATATTTGATCAAAATATATAGACATTCGATAAATAATGATACCTTACGGTGAGTATCTAAAATGTATTTATTCGGATGTCTTTTAAGTTATTGGTGACAATGCAAGTATCTTATGGTGAATACTATTGGGTTACTTATAAGTTTCCCTCTGCGATTGTCGGTATCAATAATTTTGTATTTTGATCGTTTATGTTTATTTTGAAATGTTTTTGACCGTGGAATCTATGTAATCGATCTATACCCAACATTTTTAAACAAATCTGTGCAAACGTATTTAAATGTTAAAATTAAGTCGGGCGTGAATGGCTATATAGTTTTGTAAAGTTGTATTAAGGGAGGGTAATCTTAGGTTATTCATTTCGTAGTTGAATTGGTTCAATGGATTGGATATATTTGTGTAATTAGTAGATGTAGTATGAGGTCCGCTACGGGCAGGATTATAGATATATGCCACACACCCTCTGTTTGCCTATAGATGGGTTTGTAAGTCGGCAGAAGACCGCAATCCATTCCTATGGAGTTTTTTGTTTATTGTTCTACTTGCCAACAGATGTCACATTCCTGTTGGTGGAGAGTCAATGTCTTCTCTATTTCTACTTATTGTTCAGATGTACATTCCTGACAATATAGTATTTTGTGTTGTCGTATCATGCTACATTGAATACATGAATGTATCAGATGGATTGGCGCCAATTTGGTTGCCTTCCGAAATTTGTTGCCTAAGGTTAAATCAGGGAAGAATATTTTCTTTTCAAATGCAGATCTATGTAGTCTATTCATACTTGACTATCTAAATAATAATTAAACTCATTGAAACTTAGTTAAATGTAAAATTAAAAGTTAATATAAAAATCTAAAATGTTAAACTTATTCCTCAAAATTTAAATATTATTTTATATGTGCGTAAATAAATATTTTTATATGTTAATTTCTGGCAGTGGCTTTTACTCTTTGATATTTAAGATATAAATTAAGATATAGATTTTTATCTCTGCGTCTCCACTGAGCTAGTGACTTGGGCTAACGATCGGAATATTTAAATAAAGTGGAATCTTAACAGCGCGTATCTGCCTACTTTATAAATTTTTCTAGGCTCAAATGCCTAGATGGCGCCCTTGTAGTGCAGATATTGTTTTTGCGGTTAGATTCGATCTTCACTTTCATTCCGATTGGTACAATATATATATATATTTATATATTTGCTTTGCTACATATTCATTACCATTGTATTGGTAAAATCCTGGATATGAATAGGGGCTTACAAGCTGATTAAATTTCATCAGAGTTCACCTTTATACAGTTATTAAGATTCTCCCTAACCTTACATATTATTTTTTAAATTAATCATAAGTAAATCTGGAGTTTAATCTTATCATTGACTCCAGGTCATAGTTTATTCTTGAGGGCCCTAATGTACCTACTTTATGCTCCACAACTCAACAAACTGTCATTAGATGCCATTCAGTGGTCTTCAGCAGGTCTTACTTAAGAGTGCTTATTTAACTTACTGTATTTATATAAATAAAAAAAACCCAGATGATCCTATTCTAATTTGTTGTTAAATATGTTTGAGAGCTTGATACAGCTGATGAAAATAGTTTTTCTAAAATTAAGTTTTTTATTGTAATACTTTTAATTTTACTGTTCATTTATAATGGAATGGCTTTATATTGGGGTACAGTTTTCTAAATAAGACTATGTTATAACGTGCTTTTATACATGAAGAAGTATAAATAGGATTATTTGATAATATCATTATAAGAACTTAATCCTATACTAAATATATGTCTATATAGAAACATTATATTGATTTAATAAACTGATGGAGTGCCAGATTCAGGTAAAAGTTCCAGGATCAATTTTAAGCTGAGTGATGTTAAAATAATCCTAGCTCAGCTTAACAAATAAACTTGACTCTAAAGTATTTGATCACACAATGTCCAAGCAACTAAATATATGATTAATATTCCTAAATTATGTGGGAACATAAGATAGTAGAAAATAAAGATTGATAGCTTAAAGGCTGAAAGACTTTACATATTGTTTTGTTATCAAATTCATTCAGCACTATGATTGATTCCGGCAATGTTTTGCCAAAAGCTAGCTCGGTGCTATTGATTAATTTATATTTATTGTTTACCTTTTCAACTAAACTTGAAGTCAATGAGTGTTGACATAATTGGTTGAAAAGAATTAGTAAGTTAAGATTTAATCTAATAAAAATAAATAAATAAATGACTATTTCTCAAGAATTTAACAGAAGTTTGAGCACCCTGGAATCAATCCAAGGACTTTAGATCCACAGAATGATACTCTATCACTACCCTAACTCATGCAGAACATTAATCTAATGATGTAATAAATTAAAGTTAATCATTAGCTTACCTGACCCCAGGCTTTAACATTGTGAGTAAATAGATTTTTTTCTGGATAAACGTTTTCTAAGAACCATTTAAAATTTTTGCATTTTAAATTTTGTCTTAGGGCAATCCTATCAGAAAGGTCACCAAGATCACTTCTCTGTAAAAGTAAACAAAATAAAATAAAGGAAATTTTTTTAAAAAATTTCAATCACCAATCTAATGTAAAATATAATATCTCAATAAATTTACAAATAGAATAATTATTAGTTAGCTAACAAGGATTTAGATCACTATATTTTCTATAAGTCCAGCAATGTTATACATATATATTAATTTTAATATTCTCATGGACAAATCATGGGTTCATATTATTATTTCTGGGAGCTTCCATGTAGTAAATAATACTATGAATTATTTATCCATGAAAATATTTGAATTAACATTAATAATCTTTACAGGAAAGATTTGTTTACAGAATGGAGGTATTTTGAAAGAATTTTTTTTACTGCACAGAAGCTCCTTGAAATAATATATATATATATAGAAGGGATTTGAACTCAGATTTTCAAACTCATTACAGCCATTCACTCTATCTTATACAATCAAGACACATGACAACAAACACTAAGTTCAGTACAGACAATATACTTGTATTTAAATATTATATATTGTGCCATTACAATTTGGTCACTAGCCAAATTTATAGTAATGTGCATGTAAGAAAGTGTAAAACAAAATCATCATCACATTTTTATATAACCATAAAGGAAGTTGTAGGGCATCCAAGTTCAAACCCTACCAGATCAAAATTTTAAACACTTTAGACAGAAAGAGAGTGGGACAGCTATTATATTCTTTACTTGTTTGTGTGTTAATAAATCTCAAAAAGAGCAGCACACACATTTAATATTTAAATTTTCTGTTAAAAAGCAAAGTTATAATGCATACGTATAGGCAATGTATGTGTAAACTATTTAATTGTTTTATATTTCAAATATACAACATTTTAACTTTCTTTAAAACTAACCTATGCTTGATCAATTTTAATGTCTTATTCTATGCTTCTATTTTTCTTTCTATGATTGTAATTGGGATTTAAAAGTTACAGATTTAATTAAATAATAGGGTTATAATTACTAAGCTAGCAATTATATTATTTAATGTTAGTTTATGAATGATTTGAAAGAATGAAGGATGTGTGTACATTACATACAGAAATTTACATTTACTAAATATTGAAAGAAAAGGAAGGATTAAATCTGTCAAATTATTTTTTTTTGTACAATTTTTTGTTAAAAGAGGAAATCTGTTTAATCAGATATCGATCTTTGTAGCAATCTTTTTTTTGTAAATGATTGTTTCACTTTGGGAGCTTATAATGGGTGAGAACTCTAATTTTGAAATTGTCTTATCTAAAGATCTAAAGAAGGAAGCTCAAAGATTTGAAATGTTACCTGGATGTTAAAAAAAAAAGAGAAAAGAAAGGAAATAAGGATTGAGTCTATTTATTTTTTTTAAACAAAAGTGTCTGGAAAAAGGATTAAACTTTTCAGTTGAAAAATAATTTAGTTGAAAATAAATTAGAGATCTAATTAAAAAAATTTGTCCAAAAATAGCAAGTGACGCTATCTCTGATTGGTTAAGTTAGCTAAAAATTGGATATAAAAAGTGTCTGGAATTATTATTTTTGGTTTTTATGATTCAGATTATTAAACTATCAAATTGAATGTTGAAAATATAAGAAATGGCTGGCTAGAAAAATTATATGTATGTCCCATTTTTTGCTGACCATCTGGAGGAAGCTGCACATCACATAGGAAAGAAAAGATGTTGTGTCTAAAATAATATTCTACACCTTTCAACTGACCAGAGAAATAAGATGTTTTTAATAGAAGGAAGAAAGCATTCACCTGCATTCAAAGAAGATGAATTAATCTACTGATAAATATTAATCATCAAGTCCAATTAATTGTTCCAACAACTGATTTTAAACTCAAGAAAATTTATAAATGTGAAAACAACTGCTGTATTTCATCCACTAAGAATCATGCTTGACAGGAAGAGAAGAAAAATTAATATAATGATTTCCAAATTATCCACTAAAGCAAATAACCTCAATAGAGTCATCATCATCAAATAGTTATACACCTCAAGAAAGAGATTGTTCCCACGTAAAACGGAAATGGTAGCTGCAGAAATATAGACATTATACAAGACAAGTTTGACCCTTTGGAAATTTGCCACAAACAAAAGATCGGTAATATGACTTTTTATATCTATTTTCTTTATGATATCAGTCTTAATAAACATTTTAGCAATAAAGTGGTATATTTTATTTAAAGAACTTTTAAAGACTATTCAGATCGATTAAAAACAAGAATGTCTTACTAATAATAACTTTGAGCTTCATAAATTATCTTGAATGTGTCAAAATTATATGTTTATTAATTTTACAGTTATGAAATATGAATATGGAATATAATTTTTTTTATGGTATTATGATTTTAGTTTTAACTAATATATTATTATTTTGGTTTTAAATAATATTTTGTTATTATGGGATAAAACATGCACATACATAATAATATTTTTATATGAGTATAATTGCGAGTGAATGTGAAATAATAGGTGGTGTTAAAATATTAAATTATTTTGTCTTGAGAAAGTATAGATTTCAGCGCTTGGAAGGGAGGGGGAGATAATGATTTAAAACTCTTTTCTAAAACTTGCTCTTTCAATTCTACTAACATTTTTTTTTTACATTCTATTTACATGTTAGATTTTTAAAGTATGTGTGCTAATGAGCAGATAATATTTTTTTTTCTTGAAATACTTTTCTCATGGGGTGAAAATCATGGTCAATGTGACGTCCAACTTAATACAAAATACATTTGAAGGGAAAGGGGGAAGAACTTAAAATTAATCTGAGGATTGTTATATAATCAATTATTATTATTATTATTCATGTCAATTTTTATGTTTCTCTAGAAATTTTATGTATATGTTAGAAATGCAGTAATAAATATTAGTTTGTTTTATTAAACGAGGCGTATATATTTCATTACGTGTAGTCTTTGTTAAGTGTGATTATTCATCATCATCAATGGTTGAATATTAGTTATTTAAGATATAAGTAAATATGCTAAAATTAAGAAATAATTATGAATTTCTTCATAAAATTTAGTTTTATGTTTAGGCTTAGTCCTAGAGCTGTAGTTGAAACCCTTGTCATTATTGTTATTATTATCATCATCATCATCATCATCAACGTTTTAATTAATGAGCTGTTTAACTGTTTAAAGGCCATAAATACATATTGATTTTATAATATTTAGTGATTTCTTAGTATTATTATAACAACATCCCGTCATCTATTTCATGCAAGGATGAGTGAATTGCCATCCTAAATTAGTTATATATAATCTGAGCTAGTAAACTTATAAAACTATTGAAACACATTTGTTATGCTAAGATCTGAGAAATGATTTATGTCTAATATACTCCACTTTGGTTTAAAGATGTTTTACTTTTACCTAAATATCAGTGCTTATAGTGATATGGCTCAAAAAGCAAAATCTCTCATTTTTATTAGAAATAAAGTACCAAAAGGGGATTCAAACCTGGTACATGTGAAAAGGTTATTAGATATAACCGTGTCTAGATTCAGATAATCTAGTGGCACCCTGCTAGACCATATTCACTTAGTATTTGTTTAAACATGCACTTAACATCAAACCAAGAAATGAAAGTGGATAAAACCTACTGCCTGTATACCTGAGTTATATTTTATTGAATTACTAGTGTACTCACTTCACGTGATTTCCATATACCTGAGTTATAATTTTGTTATTAATAATTTGTTTATAATTCTTATATATATTTTGGACTCAGATATGGTAATAATATTTCTTTGGACCCTTTTTAATTATGTTACAATATATAAACTAATAATTTTTAACCGATATAATTATATAAATATTTTAATATGTAAAAATATCCGTTGTATTTTTCAGATTATAATTATTACCACCAGATGTCATAGACAGTAATTAATGAAAATAGTAAACTTAAAACAATTTCTGCATTCAAAAATGTATGCTTTTAAATGCAATCTCTTAATGTTGTATAGAGACTAAAGTACTATAGTATTTATCATTTTAAGAAAAGAAAGCTAATAACCGTTCACAATTCCTTACAATAGACTATTTCTTAAACCACAAATATATATTGTTGCATTTTAGTCCGAATTTAACATCAAGACATCGAATTTAAAGGTGACTCCTTTTGAATACAAAAAGCGTTTACAGTTAAGTATTATCATTAATTACTGTCTATGACATCTGACGGTAGTATTTATAATCTGCAAAATACAACAGATATTTTCATATACATATATATGTATGTGTGTATATATTTATAATTTTAATAAAATGCACTAAAAAATTTAAAAAACAAACAGCTTTCACAAATAAAAATGTTGGATGATGGTATTCCAAAAGGTAATATCCATATTCTTGTATCAATGCAAATTTACATAAATTTGGCAGTAATTGCAAGTTTATTTAAATGATTATTTTGGAATTTTGCTTGTGCATTTCTATACATGATCAGCCCATGTTTTTGCCTAAAGGATTGTGACGATGGTATACTAGATGTGATATGTTGGACTATTTCCATCATCTACCAATAAATGTATTTTCTACACATTCAACATTTATTGAGAGATGATAGAAATAGTTCAATATTTTATTATGTTCCATATTTTTATTTGTGAAATCGGCAGAAATTTTTATCGTTATTTGTTAGTGCATTTTTTACTTTCTAGTGCATTTGTGTGAATAAAAGTATTTCTTTAAAAAAATATATTCTTTTTTTTTCTATTTTATAGTTTTATATAGTTCAAAAAATTAAAAATAATCTTAGAAAATTGGATACAATTTAGTATTGCTAGATGGCAATATTATAAAGAATACTGACTCCAATATAAAATCAGAATGTTAAATTTTACAATATTTCTTTTTGCTAAAATTGTTTACAAACTATACCAACAATGTATTATCCTTAAGAAAACATGTCCACACAAAATTTCAACCAGATTGAAATTGGGAAGTAGGTGAAAATTGAGTTACAACATTTCATTGACAGACAGACAAAAAAAAATAAGTTAAATAAAGCCATATTGGACCGGATCGACCAAATAAATAATTCTTGTACTTGCTGGGTTTAAATACTTTTTGTCATCTAGCTTTAATAATTTGGTTTTAACTAGTTTTAAGTATCTAAAAAAAATCTTAAGGGAATGGACTGGCCCTTCAAGCAGAGAAGTAAAATACCATCGATAGATAAAAAATCAATAGTATCTATAACCAGATCAAGGCTGTGCAAAGCATAACCCATGATCACATTTTCAGGCTATAGCACTTTTCAACTGCTGGATTCAAACCCCTGCCATCCAAAGTATTTTATTTGTTTGCTTTGGACAGCACACACACAATCCAGCACTTGAAATATCTCATGGCTAGCTCATACTCTTAACCAGAGTCCAGCACATTTACACATAAAAACCTAGCTATACTCTTGAATTAATAGTGACACAGTGACAAGAGAGAGAATACACCAAATGATATTTAAGCAAACATTAATATTTATTCAAACACACACACACACACATCTAATATAATATAAAATACAATATAATATTTACATAACAATATAAATGATTACTTTCAGGTTAAAATTATGATAGCCCTTCATTAATTAAAGTTCATTTAAAACAAATATAAAGTGTTTATAGACAAGTATCAAAATGTTTTTACCTAGGTTTTCATGATTGTCAGTTTCCAATCAATTGACCTTTTGATCTCCATCGATAGTTCCAGGGCTTGTTTTTCCTTCTTTGTGTTGACAATGGGAGAGAGAGTTTGCAGCAGTGTCTATTTCATTATTGGCTTCAGGTGAGTATAATTGATTTTACTGAGAATTAGGGCATGAAGTTACAGCTTTTGCATTGATGTTGACTGCAGCAGTAATTGTCTGTCTTACTACTGCATTTACATTTTCTGAATATCTGGATCTCTGGTTGTTTGGATTCTCAATGAAAAATTCTGAGTCTACATTCTGCATGAATTGAATAATAAAAATCAGAACTTGAACTGAACTCCAACTGGATTCTATTGGACTCAAACAGATCAGAATCAATAACAAAATGTAGACCAGACTAATTCTATCACAAAATGAAGGCAGAAATTTGAACTGCACTCAAACCAAACTGAATTACAGATTGAAGAGTGGAATGATCTAGAAGATTGCAGCCTTGGCTGATTTACAAACTTAAAAGCAAAATGAATTACAGATCACAGACCTGATTAAAGAATAATAACCAATACGTAACTTTAACATTTTTTTCTCTCTCATTGTTTTAATTCCTTATTATAGTTTTCAATTTTGATCGCAATTTGAATGTTTTAAATTAATTATTTTTACATTTGCTTTAATCTAATCTTTTGCTTAGATTAATTTATTTCTTGTATGGGATAGTTTACATGTTTTTCTTTTAATTAATTTAATCAGCCATCTTTTAATATTAATTACATTTTCGAAAGTTTTTCTTTTACAAATTACTTTTTATTCTGTTTTCACATTTGCTTACTTTTTTATACATTTTAATTTACAAAAAAGGAGAGTTTTCTTAAAAACAAATTTTATTCTAATTTTAGATCCCCCCCCCCATCTCAATAGTTTTATTGTTTTAAAAGAAATATATACCCAATCTTTTTTTTATTATTATTTTTAAAACTACATTTTAAATCACTCCTTAATTAATTATTACTTTTGGACTATTCTCATTTATTTGATTTTATTTCTTTTTAATAAATCTGATCATTTATTTTTGAATGAAACATATATAACGTGAGCTATATATGTGCACCTGGCAACATATATTTTACACTAGTGATACATCATACCATCCTCTGTTTGAGAGGTAAAATGAATCAATTTGACCCATTTAACTCTGATACTTTATTAATTTTTCTAGCTTTACTATCTGTCTTTTTTTTCATTTTTATTTATTTATGTCATATATATTGTACTCTGCCAATATCATGATAACTTCGATTAATTTTACAAATCCATAAATCAGATTAGATTTTTATTTTTTAAGGTACAATTTTATAATCTTATTATTTAAAATTAACTTTAATTTATGCCAGCAATTATGAGATCCAAATATCCTATTAAACAAGATTACATACCCTTTAACATTAAACAAATACCAAAGTATCTGCTCAATGGCATAAAAATACCAAGATACTTTTCCTTATTAAGTATCTAGATATTCCCACAACTAACAATAATACAATTCATGAAATGATAGCTTGATTTTGATGAAATATAAAGTGGGTGATTTATTTAATTTATTCTTTTTGCAATATTAATCTGGCTAAAAGTACATAAATCTGGTTACATGCTATACAAGATTGAAAATAAGCCCTTTGGACAAGTGAAAAATACTTTTCTTATTGTCAGATATATTTGTAATGCAAATAATATCCTATTTTAAATAATTTAATGCAACAATAAATGTAAAATAAAAAAAAAGATGATTTAAAATTGGCCCAGATTTACACGGAACAAATTGCAACCCTTGGTCACAAAATACAAATGCAATAAATGTAATATGTGTGCTTACGTGCAATTATAGAAAAGCTTGTTATTTCTATAAATCAAATACAGCTTAGAACTTTTGAGAACTTATTCTCATATATGTTGTTTAGTCCCAATTATAAATATAAACACAAACAAGTATACATACATTTTAATAGTATATTTATTAATAATATAAAGATATAAACACACTCGATTTCTTAATATATTTACAATATTTACAGATTTAAGTAATGATGGCTATACTTAGCCTGCTACTATCTAGTGGGGTACAGTTACTAGTTCTAATGTTAAATGTTGAAGAAGGGAATGCATGTATCCTTATAGATTCCTCTATTGACTTCCAGCTGTCTTTACAGCCTGCCTTGTGAGTAGCTATGGTGACTCTTCCAATTGTACTTGACAACTTGCCTCATGTCAGCATTTAGTTTTAGCAACTTTCAGTCCTAATTGTGGACTTGCTTCATTGCATTAACCATTAACTTTGATAGCTATTGTCTGGAGAATATATATACTGCTGTACAGGTATAACAGTAGTTCTATCTGAGTGTGTATGGCCATTCAGCATTGTGACCATTGTTGGAGAAAACGAGGATTCTGTCTTTCAGTCTTGTGACAGTGTTCAACATGGAGTGCTGTGCTAACAGCATTATGGCAAAATGGGTATTCCAACTTCCTGTATCCATCTTTATCAGCATTTATTAAATTCCATATGGAAGAAGTATAAACAGTTAACATCATTACAAATGCAATTTATATTTATTTATCTTTATATAAATAGTAATCCACTTTTACCTGTTAAAAAGCTCCAAATTATGCCCTAGGTGATTTAGCATAATGAAAGAATAGTAGACTCTAAAGATTAAGATACAGGGATCATGGACTAATGCCATCATTTCGAGGGCTGTTTGATTTTTTAAAATTCCATTATGCTTTTCCATTTAAAAATAATCATAAATTATATAAATGATAGAAAACATCATTTAAGTCCTTTTTCTTTTTCTATGGAAAAAAAAATATTGCTATTATAATTGTAATTGAATAAAAAACAACTAAAACTTCCAATGGGTTATATAATATAAATACACTCTCAAAAGACAAATATTACTCCCTCATTTTAAATTATGTAAATCAACTAAGCATATAACAATAAATGCTAAGAGATAAGTGGTATCATTTGCCTTTTAAGAATTTATTTACATTATATAACTCATTGGAAACTTCAACGACTTCCTGTTCAGTTAAAGATAATCTATATTATTATTTATTATTATAATTAATGTTTTGCCCAAACTTAGTTAAATACCTTCAGAATTAACAGAGAGAAGAATTAAAAATGGCATACACTTATTATTTGCTATCTTCATTTTCAATTTTCCTTTATGATTTTATTTGTAATTAATTCTGAAGATAGTCATTAAATTTGACTGAAACTTCAAATATAATAATATCTTTATAATTTATGATCATTCACCTTTATATTTGATTTACTCAAAGTATAATGTTCATTTGTAGCTCATGACTTAATGTGTTCAATATGATTAATATGGGGAGCATATTTAAGTGTCCTAACATCATTGAAGGATCATCAGCTTACTTTAACAAAACATATAACTTGTATAGATTTGTTTTATTCATTTGCAGAATTATTCGCACTAGACATGATAATGCAATTATTATTTTAACAAATGTACAAATGAAATAACAAATGTGGTTGGTAATAAAATATTAATAACTGAATGACTTTACTGCCTGGGAGTTCATAAAAAGTTCGGTGCCAGAAATGGAATCTATCCGAGGACATTAAGCTACACAGTTTGACATTCTGTGATTGCATTAAACCATGCAAGTCACATTTGGCAATAAAAAAAATCTTCAGTTATTTTTTGGATCTCAAGATTTATTATACATTTAATACTTTAATTATATATTTGCTAAAACAATAATAGAATACTATCATTAATTTTCAACTGCTAATTCTATATAAACGGGAAAAACAAGTAGCCCATTGCTCTACAAGAGAGAAGCCTCTCTAACAGATCTCTTATGGCAGAACAGAGAAGGGGATTACAATACTTTTCAGACTTTCCAATTGGTGTCAAGATAGAATTTGAATTATTTTCCATTTCTATTATACTCTCCAGCTAAGAATATCTAAATCCCATTTACCAACCAATAATTAAATGTGTGTATGCACTTTGACATAATTCATTATGAAAAGTAAGGTATTTAATAGCAAAATTCAAATACCATCTACTTTTATTTACCTTTATATTTGGTTTGTACATGTAAAAATATTCTTTATAATCATCCATCCAAACTTCAGCTAATCTTCCACAATTTATTCCAAAGAAATCATTTCTTGGAGTTGAATAGGCAATTATATTTCTAGACATATGTGCCACTCTTGAACAGGGTACAAACTCTAGAGAGCCACCACACATCCAAGTCTAAATAAAATAAATATACAATTACTATAATTAACTTTTTAAGTACGTTTGTATAAAAAAAGATGTATTATTTTTTAAACATAATATAAATTGGGTTTATAACATCTCTTGCACTTTAAATATTATATATGTATGCATGTGTGCTAAAATGAAAATTTTCGCAAGCAATAGATAAGATATTTAGTACAAGTTCATCCATTTATAACTAGTAGTATTTACCTTACAAATGTTTTGACTGGTCTTAAAGAACAGGAATGAATGTTATTTTTTTAAAACGGGTTGTGCATATGTTTCAACCAACAGCACATATAACAAGATTAAAAGTTCAAACAATAAATAAATAATTAAATGGCTTTATTATTAGAGTTTATAAGAAATTTGAGCACCAGAACTATCACAGAATAAATCGATTTGAGGGCCTTTTGCTCCAGAATCTGATAGCCTACCACTGCATTAAACAATGCAGGACAAGATTAGACCAAATAAAAAAAAATTAAATATAAAATTGATATGGATAGTAGATGAGAAAACTGATATAAAATCAATATTATGACCAAAATCCATAAAATGGAGTGAGAATGCTGATGATGATAAGTTTAATGTGGGGGTTGTCACAAACGATTCCACAAACTCCACATATGATTTCATAAGTTCACTGAATCTCAAGAGGGAATGAATCCTTATATATGATTATATAATAGAATTTCAGAATATTGTCAGTATTGAAGGTATTCCTTTTTATATAGGGTATAGAAGCTTCAATAGCTGTTGTTTTTCCTTTTCTTTTTATATTATCACTGATTTGGGCCTGAATTAAAGATTTATTTCCAATCCCAATATTATAACCATTAGCTAATAAGATATTGCTTATATAATGCATTTCTTCTTCACAATATGGAATATCTGGTAAAGTTAAATGCTCTAATAAAGAGAGTTTTTGTTATCGAAAAACTTGGTGATACTGACATTAAAATTTTAAGTATTTAAGTGGAATTTTTTTCTGAAAATATAAAAATAAAAATTATTGTTTTTTTGATGATGAGAGAGAAAGGAAATTTTCCATCGTTTTCTGGTTCCATCATTAATTTCATATGAATACAGATACAATTTACATATGGCAAGAAATCATATAGCTTATTCTTCTCATGTTCCAGTATCATTTTCATATTTGAATGAATAAAAGGTTTGAAAGTTGTTAATTCTAAAGCACAAATTCATAAATAAATCAGCATGTTCACCTAAATTGGGACAACTAATCAAAGTATGAAATTCTATTTATAATGTTACCCATTATACAGAAATTAAGCTAATGAAAGACAATATTTAGCAAATGTAGCAAATATGGTCTGGCAAGCAGGAGATAGAGATTTGCCCTGGACTAAGTCTTATAATTGAAAACAAGAAAGATTACATGGGAGATAGAGGATATAAATAACCCCAAAAATTTCAGACATTTTTATTCTTGGCTTGACCAAGCTAATTCTGCTTGAAAGAGATTAGTTTGTACAGTGTTGGCAGTCCAGATATATTTTTTTCTTAAAAGTTGCTCTACACATTCTCAGAATGCTGTTAATAAAATGTTATATTCTGCTGCCTGTCATTAAGTGGACTTTGTATTATTGCCTGTTTTCTTTTACAAGATGACTAAATTTACTGCTATGTATATTCAAACCTACAACATGCCCTGTTAACTTACCTAAGGATGGACTCCTGATTCCAAGCTGTTCTTCCAGTCATGCCATGGAAAGTCTGAATTAACAAGGATCCCAAAATATGCCGCTACACTTGCCACCATGAAGAAATGAAGCCACCTGAAAATTTGAACTCAAAATAACTGTGTGCACTCCTTGAAAAACTCAGTGGACTCTGCTTTACCATTAAGGTAAAAATATTTCTTATTCTTTCCAGGATATATAAATCTTGAGTTAAATCTCCACTCAATCTAAAAATAAAGCTGTTGTATAAAGTTTTACTAGTTATTTAATCTCATAATTATTATATATGTGTTTCCTTTTCTTCATAGGGTGTCTTGGAATCTTAGTTTTAAGATTCCAAGTTTGTTTTCAATTAAGTGTATTGTGAGATTATATTTTATATGTTTACTATGTCTTTATGTTATTACTAACTCTTTCTAAATGCTTTGGCAGATCTTCATAATTTCATTTTGCTCACCTTTCCCTCTTTTATTGTAATGAAGTTAATTTTAAATACATTTAGTTTGCGTTTCCTGCAGACTGCAAATCTTTTGGCTGGCGGTTTATCATTTTTGTGATTCTAGTTTTTCTGAAGTTGGAAATTTTGTTTCATTTCTATATTACATAAGATCATAATCATTCTTCAAGTTTTCTTGTCTTTTATGTAAAATCATCTGTGAATTGTCTTAAACATGGTACATCATGAGCTGTCCTACCGGCAAATGACATTCTTGGTCTCGACACATTATTCTGGGCCAAGAAATGCTCACCAGCACTGTTTCATTGATTTCCTACAAGTCCATATTGTTTTTTATGACTGAATTAGGAAACTAAAATTGTTGTTCTTTTATAAATCATGAGCAGGAAGATACTATTAATTCTCTTTTAAATTGTAGATGAGAGAATGAACCTTTCTGCCAAAGTTTTTAATGTTTTAATATTTGCAGAACTCATATACACTCTCTGATGAATATGCTTATAAAAATCTAGGTTAAACTTTTGTATTCTGTTTGTTAGAATTACTTTATTTTGTTTATTGAATTTAATAAAATTTTCAAATTAGTTTAAATTATTTTGGCGAACGTTTGTCTATGTGTTTCATTTTCTCAATTGTCTGAACAATAGTTTAGATCTATTGCTGCCTTCCTGGATCTAGTTGGTGCAAACCATCATCACCATCCACTTTTTATCACAATAAACAAATTTTTCAGATATGCAGTGATCAGGTGGCACCATCCATGATCAAGGGTAGATTAAGTGTCCATTACAATATATATATATATTCTGACTAATAGATTCATTCATTACAATATATATATATATTCTGACTAATAGATTCATTCAATTGGTTTCTATTTAAAAATAATTAAAAAAAAACCCATTCTTATAAATTTATCCTAATTGGAAAAAAAGTTTTTTTTAATTCTTTTATTACATAATTTGTAATTAATTCCTCAAACAAAATACTTCAGAAATTGTAATAGGTAAATAGAAAATAAAATAAAAATAAAAGAACACTGAATATAATTTTATCATATTGTGAAAATTACTGACATTAATATTATCTTTGAATAAATAAATATACCTTGAATGACATTTCCAAGTTTTCTGCTCCCCATACTTCCATGTCTGGATCAAAACCTCCTAATTCCCAAAAATACTTTCTGTTAATAGCGAATAATCCTCCAGACATAGTGGGTGATCTACAACAACATACACATATATAAATGTGCAGAAAAAAAGCATTATAAATAAAATTCGCATATACATTTATATGCATGCATATAAAGGTATATATATATATATATATGTGAATGTGCATAGCTATATATTCATATATAATCTATAAATCAATAAAAATACACGCATATCAAAATGTAAAACTTAGTAAAAATATTAACAATCAAGTATACACCATATCTGTAAAATATTGATAGCAGATTACTTTTGACTCGTGCACATTGCACGTGCACATTGCACCAATGTTGTGTCTAACTGTTCATATTTTATAGCAAATTTACTCTACTTTATAAAACTGGCAAATAGTCAACAATCTGCTAATGTTAAAATTCAGAAATCATGGGATATGACTTGATGATGTTATCTTCCATTATATTTAAATTAAAATGACAGTTGAAGAAGGTTAAGTAATTAATTGAAAGTACTTCTGTAGATTATAATATTTTTTATAACATATGATTACTGTTATATTCATTATTATTTTTTATGTATATATATATGCAAAAAAAAATATAACAGTAAAAATATAATAAAAAAGGATGAAAAAAAACTATGGTCTTATCATGTCTACAATTAGAAAATCTCTCTTTTTATAAGGTAATGGTGCAATATATTATAATCAAACTTTATTTCATAGTCAGATTAACTCACAACCTTAAACCTTTAATTAGCATAAGTTAAACACTCATTTATTAACCAAAAATTAGATATGAAATGATTACTTAAAAAAAAAATCTTGAAGTTTGCAATCGGGAAAAAAATCAATCATCTGGATTTAAATTCAAAGATGTATATAATAAGCCATTTCACTAATTACTATGAGAAAAGATTCTTCTTCCATTTAAATATAAATAGACTCATATACATATAACACAGTTAATATTATTAATGCTAAACATTTCATCTTATAAATGTTAAGGCTAACAATCAGTTGCAAAATATATATTATTAGTTTATATTGTGACTGACAGAATAGCACAACCCACATGAAAATCACCCAAGGACAATCCACATGTGCGTTCCCTACTCTGATGTCACAGACTATTAATTTTTTCTTTTACATCCTGCTAAGGTCAGGGAGAAACAAAAAACTCGAAACTATTTTATTTAAGTTATTGATTGCAAATCATGATGACAAACTGCCAAAAATGATAAGAGGAACAAAATTTATTTACATAAGTACAAAATAATATACACTGGTAGCACTTTAGTTAATTGCTTTATAAATTAATTGAAGGTGTCTTAATCTTTCCAAATCTTATTATTTTAATTTACATTATGCACAGATATCGTATATGATATCTTAAATGTTTTTAAACAATTGAGGTTTGATAATTTCCAATTTAGGGTATTATTACCATTAAATGTATTTGAATGAATCCCAATCTACTGCACAAACATCTAATTACTTGCATTTCTCATTACCACTGTTCACAGGCCAAATGAGGATAATACAATATTATGAATAAACAACAATTTAACTAACTGACTCTGTGATTAATTGAAGATCATGATATTAGCAAGAAATTAAAATACTCAAATAGTTGTATAATACGGGAAATAACATAAGAGCTAATACATGTGTAAATTATATGCATATGGTAGGAATTAAACTTCTACCATGTACTACTACTTAAAGTATTTTGTACCACATATGAGTGACAGGCAATCACAAATGTAACACTACATATGATGTGTATGAAAATAAAATAGAAAATATCCAACAAAAATTGTTCATCTACCACACATCATAGTTTAAACAAATAATGTAAGTGACCAGCAGTCGAAAATAGTATTAGAATCATTTCACTAATCCATTACATAAGAATGAGTTCCAGATGTAACTAGCATAATCTGAATTGATGAATTGATAGCTGTCCATTTTTATCAATAATATTACCTCAAGAAACAAAAGCATAGCTCACTCAATCTGAAACCTATTACATACAATCTTAATCTATCTTGTCTATACAGTGTGATTGAATTCCATTCATAATTTATAAATTTACTGCTTTAACATAGTATTTATATTTTAAATAAAGTAAAAATAACTGTTTTAATCACTATACATTTTTAATAGTGTGGCCAGGGATTATGAAAATGCACTTTAACTCAGGATTATAAAATTATTACATTAAAATTATCATCGATTAAATTATGGCTCGCTAAAGAATTCAGCATAGTAATCTATCACCATACATGCTCATAATGTGATTTATATTTGTACTAAATCTGTGATAAATAATGATTAGATTAACCTGAGATTCATCTAAAGTTCATACCTATTGTTACAGCATAAAAGATTGCACTCAATCAGCCCTTTAAGTATTGGTTTGTTTTTACAGTATTTTTTATTAAACCCTAGCAATGGTGATGGTAGATTTAAGTCATAATTTCAAATGCATTTAAGATGCTTAAGTCTCAATTTAGTCTTGGTTTGGTAGTTGATCTTTTCTATAGTGTTGGGCATCAGTTATAGGTTAATGTATAGTGGTCACACATTCTGGTAGCTTCTTCACATGTAGATGACCTCTCTTTTGAGACCCAACAATGGATTTTTCTAGTTTTCCCTCAGATAGTTTGACAGAATGAAGCAGATAACAGCTTCTCTACTCTTGCATCATAGATCTGGCAAAATGACAGAACATTGATATTTCTCTTAGTAACAGCAGATGAAGGAATGGTAATAGAAGCAGAATCAAAAACTGAAGAATAATGGCAGAATGATTTGAATAAATTTTAAGCACAATTTATATTTGCTGAAGTTAGCTTATCAGTAAAATTCAGATCCATTACTAGTCTTTTGGATTCTTTGATCTATTGGCTATACATAACACCAGAGAATCTGCTATGGTCTGCTGCTTATTTGTCCATTTATCATATTTGCAAGTTCTTATCTTTCAGCAAAAATATCAGCCTTTTTAATTATATCATGACAATTATTTATCTCTTTAATTTTAGTCTATTGATCTGTTTACATGTATTTTAATTATTTTTTCCTAGAATGTCATTTCCACTTTTAACTAAAACAAAACACCTTTTACTTTTAATCTACTTTTAAACTAAATTTAGAATTAATCTGCTTTTACAACTTTTTAGAAAATATTTAATTTCACTTGATTTATCAAAATAACTTTATAATGACTATACCACACACATTTATCTGTGCATATAAAATATCTATATAACTTTTATTTATTAAAATTATTTAAAAAACTTCTAAATTTAAAAGTTCATGTTTTTTAACTTACGAACATGAACATATATATAGCTTCAATATATAAAACATATAAAAGGTTAGCAAATAGACAGTAGCTTCAACATTACCTAATAATATCAGTTTCTGATTTTTGCTGAAGATGAGGTGGAAGAGTCCTCCATATAAAATGAAGATACCAACTAAAGCCTCCTATACAAGGAGCTGTTGGCTGAAATTCAAAAGTCTCAGCTGTTACTGTCTCAATTATAGGACATGCTATAGTTTTGTTATTTAATTTAATTCTCATAAGTAAGGGTTCTAACCTAAGAAATATATGTATTAAAAAATTATTTGAATATCATAAAAAATGTATATATAATAACATAATTATTATAGGAACATATAATATATCAATAAAAAAACAGTCATTCTTAAACAAATGTGGTCATTTTAACTCTAAGAGAAAAATAAAACAATGAAAGGAGAGATAATAAAAAAATAAATGCTCTACAAATGAGCTTTGTGGTGACTATATACACAAATGCATCCATATATACAACATACTGGACCATTTTGGATATTTTATGATGTTTCTAATTTAAACCACTGAACATCACATGATCACCATATCTTATGCTTGCTCATAACTGTTATTAAACAGGCAAAACTCTCCATACAATAGTGCCATTCAGTGCATGGCTCCTCACTGATGAAGGCCACAAACCAGAAACTAGTCTGGGGATAGTGGATGAGTAGGCACTAGTATGCACAAGCCATATGACATCCATTGATTACTCTGGCTTACACTGAGTGGCACTACTGTATGGAGATGTTTCTAATTTCTTCAGCAGAAATCTTTTCTTTTTAAAATACTTCAACACCAAGTTTAATTCTAGCTTTTCAATGTGTTCGATACTCAGTGATTTCCCCAACGGAGACAGTGAACATTGCATTGACAATCTTTGAAAAGGTGGATGAGTTCTACCTCTACCATGGAAACCATAGTCAGTTTCACTATGAAATATAATTTTAGGAGATCTTGCATTATTCATTAATTTTAAACCACTAAATATCAGATGATCACCATTCTTTATGATTACACAAGCTGTTTACACAGAGGAAAACTCTCCATACAGTACTCATTGATTACTCTGGCTTGCAGGAGTGATTTTACAATAGTTGGCTATATAATATAGCATTTAGTACGTTGAAAAACCTATTCATTGGTTGTATGACATGGTATTTTTAAAATGTTACAGAGCATAATTGAGTTATTCCCCACAAAATTATTAAGGCTTTAGCATGTCTGCATTATGAATTATGATGTGAAATGTGTTTTATGTTTTTATCCATAATGAAACAACCCACTAATTTTAAATTCTATTTTAACATTGGGAAAAAACTACTGAAGCACTTGAATATAATTCATATATTTTCAAAAGCATTTATCTTTCCCTATCCTAGAACCATCTATTACGAGGCTGAATAATCAATGGATAATAGATAGAACAGTACTATAAAGTCCACCCTCAGAAAGATTTCTGATTTTTGCATTCACCAATGAAGTTCAAAGCTACTACAAGTTTAATTATACAATTAGCATCCATATTCTACTCCTTTATGCCTTTATGTTATTCAATCTAATATTCTATAATAATAAAAAAACTAGTTTGAATCCATGCTATCGCTAGCATATATAGATATGATATCCAGCCAAGCATATATAGATATGATATCCAGTCAGTTCCTAAATATTTTAAAATTCAGTTTCATGACAACTGTAGATCTCTTCTACTCTTTGGTTAGAAAAGTTAATAGACAATAATATGACATGACTTTATAATACTATACTAACTGATGTTAAGCTTACAGTTAAGAATTATAAATAGAGGGAAGGTTAAAGATTAAATCGTAAAACACTTGATATATTATAAAATCCACATCAATAATAAACTTATTTTTAATGATAAATTTTACACATTACTTTTTTTTTTTAATAATAAATTTTAATATTTGATGGCATTGGGGTAGAATGCACGGAAAGAGTAATGTAAAATTTGTTTGAAAGAAAGAATGCATTATTGAAATATATATACGGTCTATTGTTGTTTTGAAAACTATAATCGCAAATTTAACAACTACAAACTGGAAAAAAAAACTGCCTTAAGCAAATGGCTCTAGTATTGAGCAGACTTAATGAATTGAAGATCCGGTTCGCGCCTGGAGAACGCAAGAGTATTTACGAACAATTAATTTTAGAATCTTTACATCGCGTTTTACATTGATTGGATTTTACTGATGTTGATTTTAATAATTCTTGCACCAGTTCATTGAAGTAAAAATCCGGAAGATGTCATGTGATTTAAAAACAACAAATATACTAATTTTGTTTATGTGCGTTAAAACACACACACACACAGATATGAAAGAATGACTTTAGATAAATTCACGAGATTTTAATCTAAACCAAAGAAGGGGGAGAGGTGGAAGCACATTAATATATATACAAACGTGTTAAAAAATTGGTTTTGATTGTTTCTTTAATTGGCATATTTGTACCTTTTTTTTTTCCATATGTCATAGCATCGGCCGGGAGGCGAACTGCAACCAACTATTTGCTTGCAAATTTTTGTACTTAAATACCAATTTGTATACAGAATACAAAATTTATTTTTTATTTTTAATTAAGAATTTTTTTAATAAATATGAAACTTCATTGAATTTGTTCACGATTAGAAAGTTTACACACAATGTATAAGCATTTGTATCATTAATAAACTTTTCACTAGATATAAAAATGGAGAGGTGGAGATAACTAGCTATTTTTAGCTACAAAGTGCTGGTTTAGCATGAAATACGAATATTGGTGATCAGTTATCTTTTCTGCATGTGTATGGTCATGTGTATCAGTAGTATGAGATAGTGTGGATAGTGAAGAGACTTGAAAGTCTGAGTTCAAATCCCCTATATTTACAATTAGGCTCCAGGTATAAGAGTGCCTCGTATTTCAAATCTTATACAATAGCTATATAATTATATATTATAATAATAATTATTATATCACATGTTCATCATTTCATATGCAAACTCTCCATACAGTAGTGCCACCAAGTGCAAGACATCATAACCAATGGATACAGGAAGGTTTGTGCATAAAATACTTATCTAGTGCCTACTCATCTAATATCCCCAGATTAGTTTCTAGCTTGTGGATTCTGTCAGTGATGAGCCTTGGACTTCAGAGCACTGCACCTAGATCTTAGGATATAATGCAACCCTCCAACAACCTCCTTTTACCTATTTGGTAGCCCTAGATAAAATCACTATAATGTTTCTAATCCTAGCTTACTTGATTGTGTAGTCATATAGATCAGAAGGCAGTTCAGCATTTATATATTCTGGTGTCTGGTTTTTCAAAAACCACAGTTACCATTATCCTATAGGCAGGATAGGTATCTAACCATCAAAATATCACATGATCACCATTTCATATGCTGCTAATAAGAGTACCAAACTTTCCATACAGTAGTGCCACCAAGTGAAAGCCTTTATAATCAATGGTTGCAGGAGGGTTTGTCATAAAATCCCTATCTAGTGCCTCATCATCCAATATCTCCAGACTAGTTTCTAGCTTGTGGTGTTCATCAGTGAAGAGCCTTGGATTTGAGCCACAGGCTGTAAACTGGTCTGGGGGTGTTTTGATTGAGTAGGTATTAGATAGTGATTTCATCCACAAACTTTCTTGCATCCATTTATTATGAATGCCTGCACTTGGTGGCACTACTGTATTGAGAGTTTGATACTCTTAATAATAATAATAATTATACAAAAGCTTTTTTCCAGCACATTGGTTCATGTTTTTTTCAAATGTTAATCAACTTTTTTAACATTAAAATAGATAATTAACATTTGAAAAGGTCACAAAACCATGTGCTGAAAAGACTTTTTATGTATAATTATTAATAATATAGTTATATATCTGTTGTATATGATTTTTATTATTTGTTATAATTTATAGTGATTATAACAATGACACATTTTAAATTATGGGAATTAGTTTTGCTTTTAAACTTTATTTTATGTGCAATATAAATTACCATTTACGTAGTAATCATTTCAACCACATCTAAATTTCTAACTGCATATAAAAGTATAAATTTTTCATAATAGTGACATCAAAAACACTACTAACAGTATTCAAATTTGATACCAATAGTTTTGTAATTACCATTCGACATTTGCTTCACAGTGAGAATCTAAAAATACCAATAAATCTCCCGATGCTTCATTAGCACCAACCATTCTTGCCTTGTTAATACCACCTCTAGTTTTTAATCGGAGAAGTTTGACTTTCTTCGGAAAGTTCTGATATACATAAAAGCTAAGATTGGTCTTGATTTCTTCTATTAAAACAGAAATGTTTCAATTATAACATTTTTAAAATAAATGTTAATTAAATCAATCAATAAATAAGACATGGGATACTTCTACTGCTTGGGAAATAATAAGAAGTTTGACCACCAGGAGTACCAGAATTGGATTCAATTCAAAGACATCATGATTCAGAGATTGATACTCTACTACTGTACCATATCACGTGGAACATTAAATCAATGACTTTGTATATTTAATTTTTATAAAACTTAAGCATGTGGTGGGAGAAATAAAAGAATACAAGAAAACAATTCTGCTGAAACAATGGTAGAAAAAAAAAGAGAGAAAAAAGATAAAAATAAAAATCACTAATTTTATGATTAATAGTTTTCTCAGAAGGTCACTGGCATTTTAGCACTATATTGATAAATTAGACATTTAACAATTCCATTCCGTTAGTATAAATTAAGTCCTTATTTATATAATAATTCAGCTGAGACCCTGGAACTATTGGCTCCAAGTTTACTTTTTTATTGCACTAAATAACAGAGGTAAATAAAAATAATGTTAATCATTCTTAGTGAAAAATGGTTATCAAAAATGAAACAATAGACCAATCACCCATAAATGCATGATGCTTTCATTGCCAGAGAAAAAAATACATCATAATTATATGAGGTATTGCTTTTTAATAAACTCACTCGTGTGACCAATTCAGTTATTGTAAATCCTTCAATTGAAAATGGCTATATCATCATATACCAATCCATATTGAAAGGTTATAGTTTGTTTGATACGGGTTTATCTATCTAAAACATCTTATACGGGTTTATCTATCTAAAACATCTTAAGTATGAAAGAAATTCTAAATTTTGCTCAAATTTGAACTCTATATCAGGGCTTCCAAATACACTATTTATTATAATCTGTCCATCACATGGTCCACTGCTCAGGAAGTAATGTGACGTCCAAGTAATGAGTTAAACATATTCCACTGAATTAGCCAAATTAAGATTGATTTTCTTCTACTTTTCTCATTGGTAACAGATCAAGAAATATCCATAAATGAATCCATTGTCCTACACTTATGATAAACTACAGAAGAATTAGAATTTTACTAATTTAATTACATGTATTTATTTAAATATTAGTCATAAATAACCTCTAAAAAACTAGGGTGAGATATAGTTTAATTAGACAACATACATATTGATCTAATAATTATAAATTATAAAATTATTTTTCAATTATAAATCTTCGTTATATTTAAAAAATAAAAGAGGAGGTGGGGGGGGGGGTATTTACAAGAAAAGATTTTTGTAAAGATGCTTGCATTATTCTTTAACATAGCTGGACACTTTAAGAAAGGATGATTACTTTCTACAGTTATGTTACAATCTAAAACACTGCACTTGTAAAATTTATCAAAATTACATTTTTTTATTTTTAAATAAACTTTTTAAATTTCTATTCTACAACACATTTTTGAAATATATAAATAAAAAACATCTGAAAAAAAGACCTGCAAGTTGTATTTCATACAGAAGCAGCACTCTTCAGTTGGTCCAGATCACAATAACTCTTACAAATGTCTTCCTCTTTTTATTCAGCATTCATCAATAATAAAATAATATATAATTTAACCTAAATGTGTTTATCGTCAATTAAAAAAGATATTTTTAACTGGGTTTAAAGTTTATATCTGGGCTACTACTGATACGATAATGTCTATTGTAAGAAATGATTAGTAATAATCCTCAACGTATTTATCTTTATTGGATAGAGAGGAAGATGTGGGTGCAGAAAGTTTGATATTTGTAGATCAAATTGTAATGATTTTTTTATATTTTGGACATAAACATTACTATTACTTATGTTTACAACATAAAATAATTAGCACAGTTCATATTTTTTACAGTCTTTGAGCTAAGTATCGGAAAGTTTCTAAATAAGTTCTGGACAAGAAGGCTTGAAGAAAAAAGTCCACAAATATTTGAAGAAATGCTAGATAATCTTTTATAATTAAAATGAATGAATACACAAAGATAGGAAGTAAGATAAAGAATTTTAATCTCTGCTTGTTTGTGGGAAATGGAATTTGTAACTTACCACTGAATTATTATTATAATTAAATGTATGGGGAATCATTCCAGTAGAAATAACATTATAGAAATGTGTTTATTTCATTTCTCAAAAATATCTTATGAAACAAGTTAGAAGTCATAGTGAGTGTAAGAAGTTATACTTTAGAAAATTTTTAATAAATATAATACAGGTTAAAATATTTAACCCATTTAAATTCATAATGTACTAATTCTAATTGCTAGGAAATCAAATCATATATCACGTGATTTAATTTAGTAAACTTGTATTACAAATGTTATATAGTGAGCATGCCGATAGCTCTTAACAAGCTTTTCAGAATATTTCTATCCTCAGACCAGTTTCTAATCCTGGCTGACATCAATGAGGTGCTAGGATATTCAAGCATTAGATTTAAAATAGCAGGTCACTCTCAGTACTTTATCTAATAGTTAACTATTAAGTAGAAATCCATATGTCCTCAAATCCAGCTATCCAACTTAAATAGTCATATGGTATTGATGATAGCCAGAGCTAGAAACTGGTCTGAAGATAAGCTTGTTAAGAACTATTTGGCATGCTCATTATATAACAATTATATTAATTCTAATACAAGCTTTGCACACTGCTTGGTTTATAAGATATAAATTTATTTTTGATAATAAAAAATGTTTTATACCTTTTTCAGATTGTGGGGATGTGCAGATAGTAGTCTAGAGATGCCTAAATGAGAACTATTAAGACCTAACTTGAGAACTAAAATTCTAAACGATATCAAATATTTCAATTTGCAGACCATTTCTTGAATTATAGTATCTCAATTATGTAAGAGCATCTGATTATGGGATGTGTATAAATTAGATCATAAAAACAAATAAAAAAAACTGCAAGTTCTGATGAAGTACCAACAAAAGTTTTAAAATATGGATGATGATGCTACTTTGAAAAAAATTGAAATGTTTAGAATGACGTATTTCTATATTTTTGTACTAACCTGATCTTAAGAATGCTTATAGTCAGCAATTTAATAATAAAAAAAAGGATAGAAAAAACTGGGTATTTGTGAATTATTCTGCCAACCAAAATTGCCAGCCTTCTTATTTTAATTATACAGTTTCAGAGGCATACAATAAATACTTAAAATAAAATGGCTGATAAGAAATTGTTGTATTTAATAGTTATTTATTTATTGCTATAAAAAAAGAAAAATTTCTGTAAAAATTAATATAATATTTCCACTTTATTTTTTTTTTTGTATTAAGTCAACTTATCAATATATAATAATAAAAAAAGAAATGTAAAATGTATGGGCCATTGGGAGAACATGATCACACACTTTGGAAATGCTCCATTGCATGTTTTTCTTTCAAAGGAAGATCTCCAACTTTCTTCATTTTTCCAAAGTGGTAGTGACAAAAATGAAGATGTTGAAAGTAAACAAACTATAATAATGTTCGAAGCATGTTAGTGTTTAGACATTAAAAAAAATTGAAATATGTCTTCTAAATGAAATTAATAATCGGTTTATTATTATTTTTAAATCTAACAGCACATATTTGATAAAATAAAATTGAAAAAAACCAACAACAAATAAATACTTGTGGGGCCCCTGAAACTGTATAATTTTTTACAAAACAGGATGCCAAGCTTAGTTGACAGGATAATACACAAGTACTAATACATTATTATTGCCAATCATTATCAGCAAACTGTAATACATTCTCTTTAAGTTTAATCCAGTTTCTTTGATTTATAGGTCCTTTCTTCTGTATCACTCAAACTAACTTCCTTATCCATTCTTGCTGCTCATGATATTTTCTGTTATCTAAATCTCATGACATCCAGACTTCATCTTTCTGTTTTTATTTTAAAAACATATTGAGCCCAGTTCAAATTCAGTTTTCTAACTCTCAATGATAAGTAATTATTCTCTAGCAATCATACATTTTAATTTCAACTCCTTCATGATACTCCCAACATTTATTTTTCCATACTTCATTGTGCAATTTGAAGTCTCTTTATTTTTATTAAAAATTTATTTAAGATTTTCCTTTTCAAGTTTTTAGGCATATTCTTTTTTAATTAAAAGTTATTTCTAACAAAACCATTCCATTTAAGTTTAATTTTATTATTAATTCCATCCATTGTATTCTATCTGTATTAATAACTCTGATCCAAGATATTTATAATTGCCCATTTCTTTAAATTCTTTATTATCAATCTTTATTTCCTCTTCACATAACCATTAAACAGTATTTTAGACTTTTTTGCATTTATCTTTAGTCCTACTGTTTTTATTTTATCTCTGATATTTTCTGACGCTCTGAAATTTTGCTTTAAAAATGTATATTATCTGCATTAAGCAATCTTATTTTATTAGATTCTTATCTTAACATTCAAAATACAAGTCTTAAAACTACTATAAAAAGTTTTGGAGATATGAAATCACCTTGTGTATCCTTTTGTCAATGTTATTCTTTTTAGTAGCACCCTATAATCTGATTATTATAATTACATTTTTTTTTTCATGTGTCAAAGCATTCGCCGGGAGGTGAACCCGGGACAACTGCTTGTAAGCAGTTGTGCTGACCACTCAATCACCAATGCTTGACATTATAATTTTCATAAATATTTTTCAAAAATTGACAATATCCTCGGTCTATATCTAAATGCTCACTGCAGAGTCAAATGCCTATTCATAATTTATAAATCCAACTATAATGGCAAGCCATACTCATTAGTATTTTTATATAAATTTATATTAGTATATAAATTTGTTTATGATATTGTTTTCAAATAATTAATAATGATTTGAACACAATTGAAATAAAACAATTATATATAAAAAATATTTTTTTTTCTTTATTATTAAACCAGTTTTTACCCTATATTATGGCCTTTTCTAATACAATCACATGACCCTTATATCTATCAATACTCCCTCTAATGTTCATTTTACATAATCATTTTATAGGGTATATGAGCACAGACTTTCAAACGACCCATCACTCTCCACTCTATCTAATAACAATGATACACTCAAGCACATATATGCTGAAAAGAGCTTGCGTGTATCAGTGTTATTAGATAGAGTGGAGAGTGATGGGTCGTTTGAAAGCCTGTGCTTATATACCCTATATATTACATATATCATCATCATCAACCATTATCAATCCACTGCAGGATGAAGGTCTCTCCAAGTTTAATCCATCTTCTCCAATCTTTAGCTTCTCTTCTCCACAACACCCCTGCACATTTTCTTATTTCATCCATCCATCTCACATGTGGTCTCTTTCTGGGTCTTTTACAATCTCTTGGAATCCAGTTTAAAATTTCAATTGTCCATCTATTATCATCTCTTCTAGCAATATGTCCAGCCCAACTCCATTTCAATCTTTTAATTTTTTCAATAAGGTCAGTAACACCTGTTTGTTGTCTTACCCATACATTGCGTTTTCGATCTCTTCTTGTTACTCCCAACATACATCTCTCCATACTCCTTTGAGTGGTCTGAAGTCTCTGTATTGCTCTTCTATTAAGTGTCCAAGTCTCAGATCCATAAGTAAGAACTGGTAAAACACATTTGTTAAAAACCATCCTTTTCAAACACATAGGCATATTTCCTTTTAGTATCAAGTTATTTCTACCAAAAGCACTCCAACCAAGTTTAATTCTATGATTAATTTCCTCCATTATGTTTCCATCTGTATTAATAATCTGACCAAGGTATTTGTAACTGTTAACTTCTTCTAATTCTTCATAATCAATCTTTATTTTCATATTTTGAGCAAATCGATTAAACATTACTTTAGTCTTTTTAACATTTATCTTTAGTCCTACTTTTCTACTTTCATCTGCTAACTCCTGCAACATTTCCTGCAGCTCTGAAGCATTATTTGCAAAAACAACTACATCATCTGCGAAATCTAAATGACTTAAATACTCTCCATTTACTTTCACTCCTTTAGTTTCCCATTTTAATCCACAAAATACTTCTTGCAGCACTGCTGTAAAGAGTTTTGGAGATATGGAGTCACCTTGTCTTACACCTTTCTCAATGTTGATTTTTCCAGTATCATTATGTAATCTAATTGTTGCTGTTGCATTTTTATAAATATTCTTTAAAATATGACAATATCCTGGATCTATACCTTGATGATCCAATGCTTTAATCACTGAAGAAATGTGTATAGAATCGAATGCCTTTTCATAATCTACAAATCCAAAACATAATGACAACTCATATTCGTTTGTCCTTTCTATGACTTCTCTCAATACCTGGATATGATCTATTGTACTAAAACCACTTTTAAATCCAGCTTGTTCTCTTGGTTGGTGGAAATCCAAAGTTCTCTGTAGACGAGTTGTAATTATCTTGGTAAAATTTTTATATAAAACTGATAAAAGGCTGATAGGTCTGTAATTTCTAATATCTTCCTTATCACCTTTTTTAAATATTAATATTATTACTGCATTCTTCCAATCTTCCGGTACATCTTTATCATTTAGACATTTGGTATATAACTTTGCTAAAATTGTTTCTATTTCTTCACCTGCTTCTTTTAATATATCAATTATAATTCCATCATTTCCTGGAGCCTTTCCTTTCTTCATACACTTAATTGCATGTCTCACTTCTTCATTTAAAATTCTGGGCAATTCGGAAGATGTAATAGATATAGGAGGTACTTGTTCTTTATTACTATATAATTCTTGATAAAAATCTTCTACCAATTTCATGATGTCATCTCTCTTTTTAGTAATAATTCCATCTTTTTTTCTTATTGCAGATATAAATTTCCTACCAATACCAAAATGTTGTTTAACATTTTTGAGACTTTTATTTTCTTCTACAGCTTTCCTTGCTATTTCACAGTTATACTTTCTTATATCATTTTCAACTCTTTTCCGTACCATTTTACAAAATTCGAGATATTCAATTCTTTTTAATACATCATTTTTGTATATCTTCATATTCCTTCTTTTCTTCATAAATTCTCTAGTCTCAGTAGAAATTTTATTAGTCAATTGCTGCTTTTTTCTACCAGCTATGTTTGTTGCAGTTTTTAAAAGTGTATCAGTTATTTTCATATTAATTTCATTCAAATCTGTATCATGTTCAAAATCTCCTAACACTTGAAACCTATTTGTAAGTTCTAATTTAAATTCATTAGAATGTTTCTGAAGATTAGGAATATCAACTGTAAATATTGTTTTTCTTAATAATTTTTGTCTTTCTAGTTTTACATTAACACGTAACTTACACCTTACTAATCGATGATCACTTCCTGTGTTAAATTTATTAAGAACATTACAATCTTGAAATATGTATTTTCTGTTAGTCAAAATATAATCCAATTCTGCTGTACCTTCATTTGGATGCTTCCATGTCCATTTCCTTTTAACATTTTTCTCAAAAAATGAATTCATAATATAAAGTTTTTCTTTTTCTGCAAACTCCACAAGTCTATGTCCTCTCTCATTTCTATTACCATAACCAAAATTACCTACAGCAATTTCATCTTTCATTTGTCTACCAATTCTAGCATTAAAGTCTCCCATAACAATTTTAAAATGTTGTTTACTCTGATCAAAAGCCTTTTGTACATCCATATAAAAATCTTCTACTACTTCATCACTATGAGAACTTGTTGGGGCATAAACCTGAATTATCTGCATTTGGTATCTGCTATTAAGTTGTATAACTAATCTTGCCACTCTGTCCGATACACCATCAATCTCCACAATATTGTTCTTCCACTTTTTATTTATAATGAATCCTACTCCACTTGTATTTCCAATATGTGTGCCTTTATAATAGAGTATATGTCCACTTTTTAAATCAATTGTTTCTTCTCCTTTTCTTCTAACTTCACAAAGTCCAATAATGTCCCATTTAATATAAGACAGTTCTTCTTCTAATTCTTGCAATCTTCCTTCACTTGAAAGTGATCTGCAGTTGTAAGTACCTAAATAAAAAGTCGTCATCAAATGGCAGCCTGGGTCCGCAATCAGGGGATTCTTAGCACCCTCCGCCTTCGGCCACCAACCGCTGCCTTGGTTGGTGACTTTACAGCCTCCTGGGAATAAGGGCCATGCTTTATTTTTGTCTGTCATAATTGTATATATGTATTGGGAAAATATTTATCATTTACACAAACATTCATTCTGCCTTATCAGGCACTGAGAAGAAAGACCATGGTGTTTCTTGATCTTAAACTCAGAGGTAAAAAGCCAATAAACTCACCACGCTGGCTAATGCGTGTTGGTGAGCAGCCCATCCATGTTCGTATACTATATGAATAATCACATAGTAATAACAGCTGCAACGACAAGAACGTATGGAGTGGACATTAGGAATTTGCCCTGCTCGGTTCCTTTAAGGCCTCCAAGAGGAATCAAAGGGTCTCCTTTCAGTTAATAGCAAACTCCTTTCTGCAGCCATTACATATATAGACACAGGTATATAAATAAGCCTGTGTTTCAGTTATTACATTGTAGAGATGTCTGCCCATCCTTGCATATTTATTAAATGGATTATGTCCTGTACATATGGGGTTCAGATTGACTTTAGGTCAACATGGGTGTGACAAGAATCTCGGCCTCAGAGTGGCCTTTGAGCATTTTATCATCAGATTTTCAATTGAATGGATGGTTGAAGAGTTAGAGTATGTAGTAGTTTGGAGCCTGTCCATTAAAGTATGAAGATTGTCTATCTTAATATATATCTGAGCACTTATATTATATATGTGTGGGAGATGATAATCTGGACCAACTGATGATTGCTGGTTTAGCATGAAATACGTATATTGGTGATTATTTATCTTTTCAGCATATATGTGCTTGAGTGTATCAGTGTTATTAGATAGAGTGGAGAGTGATGGGTCATTTAAAAGTCTGTGCTCATATACCCTATATATTACATATATAGACACAGGTATATAAATAAGCCTGTGTTTCAGTTAGTTATAATCATTTTATATAATCATATAATCCATTCATATATATATACTCCCCCTCCCTTTTTTATGTACATAATATTTTTATACAATAAATTTAATATATGTTTGATTTGTTTGTTTTTTTAAGTTAGTATATAAGATATTTTCAATTCTATTATTATAAAGTGCTGAAAATTTTAAAATTATTAAACCGGAAGTCAACCTTTGATAATGCGCTATTACTTAAATATTATAAATCTCCACGCAACTCGCCTGTAAGAATTTAAAAAACTTAAGTCAATCACTTAAGTTTAGAGTGTATTTGTATATACACCAACTCTCACCGACCATGCTTAAATCAGGGCTTGAGTCTATTCTGTGCCTGATGTTATAATCAAATATTGAATTGTACAAATTTAGTTTACCTATCACAGGAGATAGTGTCTCATTTTTAATCATCTACAACAAGACTTATACAACTTATAAATGTAAATCTATTATTACCAAGTGCTGAAAATTTTGAAATTATTAAACTGGAAGCCAACCTCTGATAATGCGTTATTTCTTAAATATTATAAATCTCTGTGCCATTATCAGCCAGTAAGAGTGATTCACTTAAGTTTTTTAAACTCTAACTGGTGGGCGAGTGTACGGAGATTTATAATATTTACGAAATAGTGCATTATTGGAGATTGACTTCCGGTTTAATACTTTCAAATTTTTCAGCTTGTTAAAAATGAGACACTTTCTCCTGCAATAAGTTAACTAAATTTGTACAATTCAATATTTGAGTATAACATCAGGCACACAATAGACCCAAGCCCTGATTTAAGCATGGTCAGTGAGAGTTACTGTATAGATAAAGACGTTCTAAACAAGTGGGCGAGTGCGTGGAGATTTATAATATTTAAGAAATAGTGCATTATCAGAGGTTGACTTCTGGTTTAATAATATATATGTAAATAATTAGTTAATTACAGATAAATAAAGTTTTATTTGTAGGTATGGTTATAGAAATATATGAAAAATGGTATATAATTTAGTTTAATGTATAAAGTATATATCCATAATTAATTCAATAGAGTTGATGTAAAGTAGTATATAATTTATGATGTGTAATATATGTATGTAATTGTTTAATTGAGGTTAATGTGGTTTTATTTATTGTATAAAGTATTGTGTATATAAAAAAGGAGGGGGGGTATATATATATGTAAATAGGTTATATGATTATATAAAATGATTATGTAAAATAAGCATTAGAGGGAGTATTGATAGGTGTAATGGTCATGTGATTGTATTAGAAAAGTGTATTTTGAAAAGGTCTTAATATAGGTTGAAAACCGGTTCAATAATAAAGAAAATATTTATTTTTATATAGTTGTTTTATTTCAATTGTGTTGGAATCATTATTCATTAATATTTTTTATACCTTCTTATAATATTTGAATTTTATTCATTATACTTTTAAATACACCTTATATTTTTGATATGTTTGAGTCCAACGTTTTCTGTAGATGAATTGTAATGATTTTAATAAATATTTTTTATAGAAGTGATAAAAAATTGTCATATTTGGTTGTTATTGCTGTGTCCAGCTGCACTCTATTGCCTGCTGGATTGCAATTATAAATAACACAAATAATTTCTAATTAATGAGGCAGCTCGGTAAGTACATTTAAGTAACAAAAATTTATTTACAGAGTTATACGAAGATAATCAATCTTGTTTAATATATACATATATGATGATTATATACACACGCTATATAAATAACAGTAAGAGCCCGAATGCGTAACAAAATAATAATAAGATCAATATGACCGATTTACAGTTCCTAAGTTTACTTTTGAACGTCCAGAGGTAAACTTCTCCGCAAGGCTAAGTGAAGGAGGGAACTGACTGGGCCACCCGAGAAAATGGCACATCTGCCTTTCAAGAGTTTCACTTAGCAAGTGTCTGGTCTCAGTTCTATTCTAGATCTGTTTTTTTCTCTCTCATTGTTTTTAGAGTAGATTCCCTTGATTGGCCATCCGCTGTCCACGTGGTGGTCATCTCTTTAGTTGCACTATCCATCCCTGATCAGATAATGCAATTACCTTAGAATTGTCTATTTTAAGCAATGGTTTTGTTTACATTATCTTAATCTTTGCTTGCATTCATCTAACTTTCTTGATAAGTTAGTTTATAGTTTTTCATTAATTAAACTATTTAATTAGTCTAATGCTTTTATAAAATATTGTGAATGCCATTGGTATTCACGCTCATACATTTAGTTTACTGTTAATATATAAATATACACACACAATTAGAAAACCGTTTGGTTTTCAATTATAATTATTATTTGACTAATAATATGTATTTTGTGTATACATAAATATACACACACATTTAGCAGTTATATCTTCTTTTTCTCTTTTCTTAAATATGAGAGCTACTATGCACTCATTAATCATCTATACCATTTTAGGTGCTGATATAGTATGCACTCGGCAGCCATTTTGAATTTGAAAACACCCAACATTTAGTATGTAGTCTTTTTACTTTACCTGCTTCTTTGCCATTGTTTTTTTTATAAATTTAAATGCTTGTCTTGCTACCTTATTTAAGTATCTTAGCATTTTAAAAGGGATGAAATTAGTATTATTTTCTTTCTTGCTGTTTATTACTACATGGGTATTTCTAAAACTCTTTCATATATTTTATGATTCATCTCTTTTTTTAATAAAATTACCAGTTTATTCTTATTGCTGAAATAATTTTCCTTCTAGCGACAAGATTTTGTATTATATTTTTAAGATTGTTTTTCTTCTTTTATTACTTTCATTGCAAATTCATAATTATGTATTTTTTATGTTATCATTAATTCTTAAGTTTTCTAAATGGTTCATTTTAAAATATTTTCATATTGCTTTTTATCTTTAAAATTGCTTTATCTCAGTTAACAATTTACTTGTGAATTACTGTTTTTTTGTTCTACTGATTTGTGTAGCAATTCTTAGTAGGGTATCAATTATTTTCTTATTGAGTCAACTATGAACCATTTTAGAACGATATGTATTTGAAATATTTCTGAAGGTGCTTTTGTTTCTCTATCCTTGCATTAACACATTATATTAAATATTATTATCCATCACAGCAAAAGTATTTTCAAAAGTTTTATTAAATGCATTGCTTCCAGTCGTAGATGAGATAGTTTTGTAACTCAGAAATACTAAAAACAAGTTTTGTGGCATTTTTGAAATGAATTTAGTTAAAGCAATTAATTCAGCGAATCTAAATTCACAGATTATGTACTGAAATTTATTTGTATTATTGATTTTCTATGGCCGGGAGTGGTAAACTGCTGCTCGCAAGCCAAATGTGGCTCCTTGATCCCAATCTCATGCTTGTTTTATCACGATAAACATAAACATATTTTCTCTTATAATTTTTAAATAAATATTTTGAAGACAGTGATGGCGAACCTTTGACCCATGTGTCAGACACGGACCCACGCAGGCTTTTTAAATGACCCACGCATTGATTTTTATAAACTTAATTTTTATATCATAAAAGAGAAACGACAATCAAAAATATTAAAACAATTAAGTATATATATCTAATGTCGAATTCATAAAAAAATATTTCCAAGTGGATATTGGCTAACTGATTTTCTATCGTATCACTGCACCTGAGTATGACGTACATGGTCGTAAAACGTCATGTTTAGCCCTTTTGTCGCGAAGTGTGTATGACTCATGCATAAACTTGACGCGCATAGATATTCATTGCATCGTAGAACGGGGAGATATATCAGCTCGGGGGATGTAATAGTGCTGAACTAAATGGAAGCCTTGTCGTACACGTCTACAAGTGTTTAGTAATTCAACATTATTATTACTTTTTTATTATTAAAGTTTCTCATCGACCTTTATTTTTTGCTCTTTACTTGCAAAAGTAAAAGTTGTAAAACACAAAGGAAACGTAAACTTTTTAGAGGATTTTAAAAGTGAGAACCAAAAAAAAAAAATAGTTTTTAACCGCCCTCCCCTCCCCCTTTCCAAGCGACGCCACTGACTTAGTGACCCACGAGCTAGTACTAAAAAAGATAATGAACAGAATTTGACCCACTTCTTAAAAAGGTTCGCCATCACTGCTCTAGAAGAATGCTCATTTTGTTTCTTGAATTCGGTGTTATTATAAAATAACAATTATTGTATATGATGAATATTTAAAAATTAGAAATTTGTGAATAAATCAAACTGTCCAAGTATTTTTTATTTTATATGTTAGAAATGTTAAGTATTCTATTACATTCCATTACTAAAATAAATGTTCAAATATATCCATTTTTCACTTCTTTCCTGCAACTCTTTAATGGGGCAGGGAAAGGGGTTTAAACAAAATGGTTTTTCGTGTTAAAAAATTTGCCAATCTTTGTTCAACGGAATGGTGTGAAATGAAAAGTTATAAAAAATTTTTGAAGAATCTATAAAATATTTAAACCTACTTATCAAATTTCACAATACAAAAACTTTTCTTGTAAACAATTATGGTTGTCTGTGGTGAATTACCAAGAAATCCTCAAAATTTTTATCATCAACATATGCATTTTGTTCTATTAATTATTTTAGAAATCTATTTCCTTGATATTATTAAAATGTATACCCTCATGGTTAAATGTATGATAGACTCTGGATTCAAAGTTGTCAGATTGTGGCTCTATTCTGTCACGAACGCATGAACTAAAAAAATAATCATTTGATGACTTTTGACAGAGGGGCAAATAATAGCGTACAAGGACCATGGATATGAGCATGGCTCTATTTGCACAGAGATGAGTGATGCCAAAGGAAAAGTCAAAGAAGTTTTTACATAGCAAATGATCTCAGTGCCATTAATAGAAGAGAGGCATGCTTTGCTCTCTCCAAACAATGGACTAACTAATTAAAAATTCAAACTCATTTGCATATGTGGACAATAAATCACAACATCTTCATTTGAAAAGCTATGAGTATGAGATTTGAACATTAAATCTCGAAAGCACTAAGCAGACATATTGCACATTATAGTATAATTATAGCTTCGCTAACATGCAAAAAAAGTCGCATATTTATAATTACAATTTTTACTGGTGAATAGAAAAACAATTTATTATATTTATTTTTATTATAAATTGTGTTTGCCAGTATGTCTGAATATTAATTTCCCTTGTATTGGTGGCATTATAACATTTTGTTTGTGTGTTTCTGCGAGTGTTCATGTCTTTCTTATATTATTTATGATATACTGTTTGCTATAATAATTAATTCTTAGTATTTATTTAATTTATTAACTGGTTATTACTTTGAAAATGTTTGTCCATATTTGTTCCTATACAGTTTGGCTTATCTATTAGCATGTTTGATTTGCACTAGACTTTCAGAAGCATTGGCATATATTCTGTGGTACAATTTAACTTTTTTAAACATAAATAGAAATTTGTGTGAATATTTTATCAAAAGATCCAGGATTGTTCAACCTCCTAAGCCCATTCCAATAAGACACATTCAGCACTTGTTCCTATGTAACCAACTGTAAAGACAAAACTTTATAATTCTAGCGTATAGTTGATTCCAAGGATATTAGTTTAATTAATTTAATATTGTGCTCATAAAATTGTATTTTAATTAAGTAATTCTTTATTCTCAGATGTAAAGTGGTTGTTTAATGTAAAGCCATAATTATTTATAATTTCATCACCATATCTCTTTAAATATGAATATATCAAGTGTGACTCCTGTAGTTTTGTGCAATGTAAAGAGGAAGATTCTGAACCTCACGGTCACAGATCATGCCCAATTCTGAATTTTCCGTGATCAAACTTCTTATGAACTCTTAAGCAATAAGGACATCCATTTATAATCATCATCATTATCATTATTATGATTACACTATATATTGTATGTGTATCATGATTTGATTTCTAATCTTACTGTAAATAAAAATTAAATATTACTACAATAATTTTAGAAAGATTTTTTGTCTTATTACCTCTGTCACTATAGTCATCTATTAAAAGAATTTCATGAATCAGATGATCTGGAGAATGATTCAGTATAGAATGAATTGTTCTTAGTAACATTGACAAAGCTTCATTCTGAAATGTTATAATTATGGAAGCGGACGGAAGGGTATCAATGTCATAATGGGCAAATTTACATCTAAAAAAAAAACAAAAACATAATTATATATAATTGTTAAAATAAATTTTTATTGTCATTTAAATATTTTTTCTAACAAATTATATCATTTTTAGTCAGTAACTATCCACTGCAGGATAAAGATCTCTCAAAGTTTAATCTAGTTTCTTTAATCACTAGCTCTTTTCTCCACAATATTCCAGAAAACTTTCTTATTTCATCCATACATCTTATATATAGTCATTTTCTATAATCTTCTATAATCTGGGATATGATTTAAAATGTAAACTATCTATCTATTATAATCTTTAAAACATTAAACATCACATGATCACCATTCTTTAGGTTTACACAAGCTATTTACACAGAGGCTAAACTCTCTATATAGTAGCTCCACTCAGTGCAAGACAGAGTAATCAATGGATGCAAGGTTTGTGCATAAAATTCCTATCTAGTGTCTACTCATCTAATAACCCCATACTAGTTTCTAGCTTGTAGCTTTCATCAGTGAGGAGCCTTGGATCTGAGAGCACTGCAGCTAAATCCAGGGCTTATCACTGATGAAAGCCACAAGCTAAAAACTAGTCTGGCAATATTGGATGAGTGGGCACTAGATAGAGATTTTATGCACAAACCTTCTAGCATCCATTGATTGCTCTAGCTTGCACAGAGTGGTGCTACTGTATGGAGAGTTTTGTCTCTTATAATCTTTTCTAGCAATATGTCCAATTCAATTTCATTACAGTCTCCTAATGCTTTCAATGATGTCAGTGATTCCTATAGGTTCTCTAATTTTTGTATTTCATTTTCAATCTCTTCTTTACTCTCCTATTTCAGTAAGTGAAGTCTCTGTATTGCTATTCCATTTTAAACACAGGTATGTTTTCTTTTAATACAGTCATTTCTATCAAATTCACTCCATCCAAGTTTAATTGTATGATTAACTTCATTTATTATGTTTTCATTTGTATTAACAATCTAACCAAGATATTTATTGTTGTTAATTTTTTTCTAATTCATGATTGATAATCATTATTTTCTTCTTCCAAGAAAATGCATGGAATACATTTTAGTCTTCTTAGCATTTATCTTTAATCCTATTTTCTTGTTTTTATTTATAATTCTTGCAACATTTCCTAAAGTACTGAAACATTGATTGTAAAAATAACCACATCAGCTGTAAAATGAAGATTTAAATAATCTCAATTTATTATTTACTCCCACTTTAATCCAGAAAATATTTATTGTAAAATTGCTGTAAAAAATGCTGAAGATATGGAATCATTCTATCATACATTTTTTTTTTCAATATTAATAGCTATTGAAATGTTCTTTAGAATATGACATCCTGAATATATTATCTTGATGATCTAAGGCTTTAATGACCAAACAAAACTACAAAATCAAATGTCTTTTCATGATCTACACATCCAAAGTATAATGAAAACTTGTAATTTCTCTTAATACTTGTGGATGTTATATACTGGGCTAAAACAATTTTTAAATCCAGCTTGCTTTTTGGTTGATGAAAGCCTGAAGTTTGCAGAAGATGAATTGTAATTAGCTTGAAAATTTTTTTGTATCTTTTAAATGACTGATAGGCATAGATTTTTCTAATTGCATGTTTTATTTCTTCATTTAAAATATTTGGCAATTCAAAAAATATAATAATTATAGGGAATTCTTTAGTAATTATATAATAATTTACAGAATTCTTCTGCACACTATAACCTTTCTTTTTTTAGTAAGACTCTCACCTTTTCTTTCGTATTGCAGAATTACCTTCCTTATAATAACAAGATGTTGCTTTATACTTTTGAAATTTTTATTCCTTTCTATAGCTTCTTTTGCCAATTCATAATTATATTTTTTATATCGTTATTAAACTTTTTTCATATCCTTTTACAAAACTCTAGATATTCAATTGTTCATAATGGATCATTTTTGCAAATTTCTCTATTCCTTTTTTTTCATACATCGTCTTGTTTAAATTGAAATTTTACTGATAGACTGCTTTTTTTGTACTAGCTATATTTCTTGCAGTTCTCAAAAGGATAACCATTATTTTCTTACTGATTTCGTTCAAACCGGAATCACCTTTAAAATCTGCTATTGTTTTACAATGATTTCCAAGTTCTAATGTAAAATGATTAGAATTTTTTCAGAAGATTAAGAATATCAACTGATAATACTGTTTTTCTTAATAATTTTTGTCTTTTTAGTTTTGCATTAACACATATCTTACATCTCACAAAACGATGATCACTTCCTGTATTGAATCTATTAAGGAACATCCTGAAATGCATATTCTCTGTTAGTCATAATATAATTCAATTCTGCCGAACCTTCAATTCAATGCTTTCATGTTCATTTCCATTTAACTTCTTTTTTTTATATGTCAAAGCATTGGCCAGGAAGCGAACCCACGAACCCAGGACAACTGCTTGTAAGGCAGCTGTGCTGATCACTCGACCACCAATGTTTGACTATTTAACATTTTTGCAAGGAAAGAATTCATAATATACTGTTTTTATTTTTCTACAAACTCCACAATTCCGTGTTCTCTTATATTTCTATCACATAATCAAATTTACTCCCAACAATTTCATCTTACAATCATTTTTGTATTGTCTGATTAAAGGAATTTTCAACATCCGTATAAAACTATTTCTTCATTCCAATAAAAACTTATTGGGGCATAAATCTGAATTATCTGTATTTGGTATCCGCTTCTATCTCCACATAGTTTTTCTATTTTTTATTTATAATGAATTCCACTCATTTGGTGCTTCTAATAGTTGCTTCTTTGTAATAAAGAATGTTTGCTTTTTAAATCGGTTGTCTCTTCACCTTTCTTCTAACATCACACTTGAACACATATATGTTGAAAAGATAAATAATCACCAGGATACATATTTCATGCTAAACCAGCAATCATCAGTTGGTCCAGATTACCATCTCTACACATAGGGATGTCTGTCCATCCCTTGTTTATGTAATAAATGGATTATGTCCTGTACATGAGGGGTCAGATTGACCTTAGGTCAACATGAGTGTGACAAGAATCTCAGCCTCAGGGTGGCCTTTGAGCATTCCATCATCAGATTTTTAATTGGATGGGCAGTTGAAGAGTTGGAGTGTGGAGTAGATTGAAGCATTTCCATTAAAGTATGAGGTTTGGCTATCTTAATACATATCTGAGCACTTATAGTATATATGTGTAGAGATGGTAATCTGGACCAACTGATGATTTCTGGTTTAGCATGAAATACATATATTGGTGATTATTTATCTTTTCAACATATATGTGTTCAAGGGTATCAGTGTTATGAGATAGTGTGGAGAGTGGTGGGTCATGTGAAAGTCTGTGCTCATATACCCTATATATTACATATATAGACACAGGTATATAATAAGCCTGTGTGTTTCAGTTATTACAAATATTAATGAGAAGGAAAAAGTCATAAGAAATCAATATTTTCTATTATTTTTTTTATCTTTCTGAAACTAATATTAGATCAAGAGAGATAATAAAACTGGAATAGATATCATTGAATATCCAATTTTTAATATAATCATTTTTTCATCAATATATTTTAAAAGTCCAAGAATAGCTTTAGGTATATTCTATATTGACTTTTAAAATGTATCAATGAAAGAATGATACCAAAAATTTTTTAACTTGTCTCTCATATATTTCTCCCAACTCCATATTTTATTTTTCAACTTTTTCAGCATTTCCTATTCTAAAAATAAATGTTTTATATTCACTGTCCCATTTCTACATATGCTCCAGAGTTCCAAATTAACAATATCAAACATGGTCTCACAGAGAAATCTGCATTAACCTGGACCATAGAATGGGAAGACTCCTCCAAAAGAATAAACTATCTTGACATATACATACAAAATTGAGTGTGACCAATTAAATTTTAAAATGCTAATCAAATCCATTAAAATCAAAGGTTTTATATATCCTAAATTCATAACTGCATACACACACATGTGTGCTGGTCTCACAACATTTCTATATAGAAATTTTAACTTATGTAAATTAGAATCAGGCTACTAGTCTAATATTGAAAAATATATTAACGAGTTATTACAAGATCTATAACATCTGACAACAATCCCTGGTTATCACTCCCTTATATCCTTAAAGTATCCAAACATATAAATAAAATATGCTGCTCAGACTTGTACAGAATCATTTTCCACACTACCATCTGTAAATAGGTTGGTCAATAAGGCCAAAGATAAACTTCCTATTCAACACACCCACCACACTGTTTACAAAATTTCATGCATTCAAACTAGCTGGAATATAACCTACTTTGGGGAATCACATACTAGCCTAGCAACAAAACTGTCCCACTATCAATAGCTTCACAGTTTGGAGAGTTTTGCCTGTTTTAAAAGCTAAAAGTAATCCAGACCAAAAATTCATATTTCTAGAGCATCAAAACAAACTAGGACATACATTTCCACCTATATCAGCCAGCATCATGTGTATCAAGAGAAATGATTCTGATTGCAAAATAAAGGAGGCATGATACATCACTAATAATTATAACTCTATAAACAAAAAGGAACCCTGCTTTCCCCCCTCAAAAAAGTAAGTGATTTAACACATATGCACAAATTTACATAAATTATATCATATTTATACTTCTCACTCTTCTGTCTACAAGTCATTGTTATGAATATGGTATTTATCCAAGATATTGAAAATGGGTTAGCATAATACTGTAACAAACATTGAAACTTAAGCTTTTCTTATCTAAGTGTTCCTAATTCTTATTATTTAATTGAATTAGAATCTATATATAATATAGGGAATTTGAATACAGACTTTCAAGCTCTCTTCAGTTATCCAATCTATCTCATATAACCAATTTCATGACTACACACATGTGAAAAAGATAAATGATCTCCAATATATGTATTTTATGCTAACCCAGCGCTCATCAGTTGGCCAAAATCATCACACACACAGACGCACACACACACACACACACATATATATATATAGTCAGTACTTAGTTTATATTAATAAATCTTCAAACTTTAATGGACAGGCTTCAATCTACTCCATTTTCAGCCATCCATACCATTGAAAATCTGATGATGGAAAGTTCAAATCCCTTATTAATGCCAATATTAACTGTAAGTCACTTTGACCCCTCATGTATAGAACCAAGTCTCTCCCTTAAAGTTTGAAGATTTGTTAATATAATCTGAGCACTGATTATATATATGTGTGAGAGATAATGATTTGGATAAACTGATGAGTGCTGGTTCATGCTGAAATATGTATATTGGAGATCATTGATCTTTTTTCACATGTGTGTGGTCATGAGTATTGTATATATGAGTGGATAGCTGAAGGGAACATGAAACTCTGTATTCACACACACACACCTATATATATATATATATATGTGTGTGTGTGTGTATAGATATAGGTAATAAGATATATATAAAAAAAATAATTTAGAAGTAAAAATGATGTTGCATATTTATACTATATATTATTTACATATATTTTGTAGGTCTGAGGAAAACTACTGGGCAATCGAAACTGTCAGATGGATTAATTTTAATTTAATAAAATAACATTGAAAAAGTAAAAAGAAAGATGGATTTGTCTGACTTTTAAATTTTTTTATCAATGCATAAAGCAGCTGTGTGACTTAAATGCCTAATGCAACCTAAAAGTGCACCATCTCAAGATAGGAACATGTAGTCTTCTCCCATGATAAATTATGGTACTTAAGGATAATCCCAGACATCAAGGTTGATTACAAATAATTATATATTTTCAGTGGCATAGTTATCACATAATCCTAATGAATGTTTTACTTGTTAATAATAAAAAATACAATAAATTTTTAAATAAAATAAATTTAATAATTCAAACTATGAAGTGACTGATATGGGTTTTTCATGTCAGACTCTAATTGTCTGGAACTCTACTCTTAAGTCCCTAATCATTTTGACAATCTATAGCTTGCCTGTACCTATGTGCCCCCAATCATTATATATGACTTAAATATTTAGGAAAAGACTGAAGAACAAAAAACAAGGTAAAAAATTGAATGTATAATTGATAATAGATGTTCTCTGATCCTCACGAATATAGATTATATGGTTATGTTAACACTAGTTAATATAATAATATTTCCTTTTAAATCTCTAATGTTAATGAGTCTTATATTTATATAATTATTTTGTTTCATTTATTTTAAATTGTATATGATTAGTAGTTATTATTATTCTTTGTTATTGTTATGGCTAGTATGCATGCTAGTTTTATTTAATTCAGGAATAATATTACTCTGTTTGTATGGTTCAATAATAATGTAAATAAATTATTTTTAGTAATATTTACGTTGTTAGTACCTTTTCTTATATCTTGTATTTCATTCCAAATATTCATAATAGCACTTATAACTGTAGTGTTGATTAAAAAAAACGGACAGATTGCTGTACAAATGAGAAAATGTCAGAATGTTAATGAAGATTGAGGCTGGAAGATGATATTAGGGTTATTTTATTTTGAAAGATTTTTTTCATCTAAAAAGATAGAGCCATAGGAAAGGCTTTGAATGCATTTTTTTATCATTACTTTATATTGCCTCTGCATAGGAAATTTACTATGAGACCCTAAAGCTGATCTGGAGAGGATGATTGGAAATGTAACCCATTTGAGATCAAATATTACTGCTATTACCCATTTTATGACCGTACAAAGGTAAAAATGCTTACAGTTAACAGTTAATTTGAAAGCAAATCTTTCCAGGGAAAATGTCAGGTTGTTAATGAAAAATGAGGCTGGAAGATGATATTAGGATTATTTTATTTCGAAAGATTTTTTCATCTAAAAAGATAGAGCCCTAGAAAAGGCTTTGATTGCATTTCTTTATCATTACTTTAAATAAATAAATTGCCTCTGGATAGAAAATTTATTATGAGACCCTAGAGCTGATCTTGAGAGGATGATTGGAAATGTAACCCATTTGAGATCAAATATTACTGCTATTATCCATTTTATGACTGTACAAAGGTAAAAATGCTTACAGTTAATTTGAAAGCAAATTCTTCCAGGTTGTCAACAGAGTATATTACTTTTAAAATAAAATGTAGTGGGGGGGGGGGTTACATAAAAACAATAAACAGTTCATGTTACATTAACATGGGTTAAATTAAAGTAAGACATAAAATCAAACAAACCACAAAACAGAAAATAAACATAAAACAAACACATTAAAGGTTACATAACATAAAAAATATTGCACTTAATACAACTATAAATCATACACAATTGAAAATCAGCAATAAAAAGTCCAAACAAAATAATACAAATAAAAATATTTAAAATTATATGTAATGATAAATCCCAAATTTGCATTGGTTTTAGTAATGTAAATTTTGTATAGCTAGAAAAGCATCTGCAGATGTGTAAATTTGGTCTCTAATTTCACATCTTTTTTCACTTTATTAAGAAAAATGATGGATTGAAACAAAAATAATATCTCAATAATCACAGGGTATAAAAGATGAAAATAGTAATTCTAATATTTGGGAACAGCTTCTGTATTTACTATTGATAATTGTAGTTGATTAGAAATATTTGACAATGAATGATATAGAGATTAAAGAAGGAAAAGGATATAGAGAAAGACAGAGACTCTAAGGAAAACTTTTACAAAGTTCCCTCTTTCTTTTTTTTTATAACAAAGTAAGCAAAAGGTGGTACATAATTAAACTTCACATTAGAAAAGAATTTGCAGATGGGTAAACTGATTTTAGGAAAGAATGAAAAACTAAAAATATCTTTATTGAATAATCTAACCGTATAAGTTCAACTCCTATACTAGCGTTGTCAATGGGCAGGTCAGCAGCACCTAAATAAAAGTGAAGAAGATTACCGCCCAAAATATGTAATCGACTAACACTCGTGTTGTCTATTGGTGTATTATTACTAACAGTTGTTCATATTTGGAAAAGTTTAAATAAAACTTTAAAATTTTCTGACATTCGACATTTAATGATAGTAAATATAGGGTATTTGAACCCAGACTTTCAAGCATCCTTCACTATCCACACTATCTCATACCACTGATACATGTGACCATACACATTTAGAAAAGATAAATACTCACTAATATACATATTTCGTGCTAAACCAGCACTCATCAGTTTATATTAAGATACCAAATCTTAATACTTTAATGGACAGGCTTCAATCTAGTCCAACTTCCAACTCTTCAGTCATCCATACCATTGAAAATCTGACAGTGAAAAGCCCAAATCCCATGCTGATGCCAATAATAGGCATTCTTCATATACCTGAAGCTTAATTGTAAATATAGGCGATTTGAACTCAGTCTGCATTAAGCTTGCATTCTACCTATCCCTCTTTATGTATGTGACTCCTCATGTATATGACTTTATCCATTTAAAGTGACTTGAGATCAATATGGGTATGGCAATAATATTGGCATCAGCATGGCATTTTGGCTTTCCATCGTCAAGATTTTCAATGGTATGAATGGCTGAAGAAATGAGGTTGGAGTAGATTGAAGCCTGTCATGTGATGGAGATGATAATCTGCCAACTGATGAGGGCTGGTTCAGCATGAAATATGTATATTGGTGATTATTTATCCTTTCTGTATGTGTCATGGGTATCAGTGGTATGAGATAGTGTGGATAGTTGAAGGATGCTTGAAAGTCTGTTCAAATCCCCTGTATTTACAATTAAGATCCAGGTATATGAACAATGCCTGTATTTCAAATATCTACATTTAATGATAGATGATGAAATATTACAAAATATTGTCAATTCTATATGTGTTTTATATATTATAATAAAATTAAAAACTATGGCTAACAAAATTAAAGACTATGGCTAAAATTGATTATGGTGAAACAGACTGGTTTCAATACGGTGAAACAGACTGTTTTCAAATTGGTAAAAAAATTAGAAAAGACTGCTTATTATTACCTTATCTAGTCTACTTGTACATAGAATATGTAATGAGAAAACCAAATTAAATAAAAGAATGTTAATGGTACTACATTTATTGCCAAAACACAAAAACCATTAAGATTATCATTACCAAAATTAGAGAATAGAATGAAAAGATGAGATTACAACTAAATATGACAAACATAATGATTACCAAGACAGGATCAGCATCTGCAATTAAAGTTGACAATGAAAGATAGAAGAGATTGATGGTCTTTTGCCCATATTGGTTTATTCATTGACAATAAAGAATTGAGTAATTAAAATATCTGTCCCAGAGTTGCAGTAGAAAAAACTACAAAAGATATTTAAATGTAGAAATGCACCTTTAAAAATGTACATCAGAATTATTTTAGTTATGGTGTCCTATGACTATATGGATATAAAAACTGGAGACTGGAAAAAAAAAAAGATAATATATTGTACTTTTGATAAGTGCTGATGAAGATTTTTTTAAAAATTGGTGAACAGTAAGAATAAAGTCGATATTTGATCTGATCCCATCTGAACTCCAGCTTGAAACTTGAACAAATAAATTAAAATTATCCTACTATGCCATGTTAGGAGTCAACATAATTCTTTAGAAAAATGAACAATGCTCAAAAATATTAGTGAAAGAAGCTGTGAAAAGAATGGATTCCATCAGTGCATTAATGAAAGAGCTCTCCTTGAACAGATCACATTGAAATAGATGATACATCATTCTGAAAAAACCTATTTCTATAAAATAATTGAATGGATTTTTACTCAGGAGTTCATAAGAAGTTCAGGTGCAGAAGTGGGCCACAAGCCATAAACTCTGAGACTCAAAATCTGCCACTCCATCATTACACATATCATAAGCGTAGAAACATCTTTAAAAGCAAAAATTAACATTTCTTAAACTATGATGCCCTATGGATGAAAAATTTGAACACTTGATAGCCCTTAATAATAGTAAGTCAGAAAAAAAGTTTACTTAAAAGAATACATACATAGAAAGATATAAAGTTCTCCATTTTTATTAAAAAATATTATTTTAGATGAAATGTTAAACGTGTTGGTTTAATAAAGGTATGAGTGGTTAAAAATATATTAAATGGAATGGTGGCAGTTTTGCAAAAATTTTGAAAAAAGAAAAGGTTAATGAAAGATAAAAGGAAAGCAGGGTAAAGAGTTGGAAAGGATAAAAACTAAAAGATATCACTGTGCAAAGGAATAAAAAACAGATCAGCATATACAAATATTTAGAAAATTGGTTTATTGTTTATCATAATGACAAATTAAATTAAAATAGACAAATTAAATTAAAATAAAGTTTGAAGACTGATATATGTTGCCCACTTAAGTTCATTAGATAAAAGATAAAGATGCAGAGGAAAATGAAAATATTTTAATTGGAATAACTGTAGCACTAGAAAAATTATAAAATAAAGGTAAATCAGGACTCAATTATTGCAGCTATATGATAGAGAAGGTAACCCATTGCAGCCTTTTTTTTTTGTTGTTTATTTGTTTTCATCACAATAAATGTCAATATTTGCCTGACCCGTCCAAATTTTATAGAACTTTTTTACCTTCCAATAATGAATAGTTAGATATCCATTTATTAATCAAAATTTAATGACTACATATATTAACTAATCAAGTTGGGAAATTTCCAGTTTCATACTAAAGTCTCCAAGTTTATCAAGATTTGAACAGCCTCTCAAAAGAATGGTGAACAAATATAATAATCATTATATCATAAGGCCCTAACAAGATGTTTTCTCAAATTTAAATGGCTGTGCTGCCATCTGTCATCTTTTTTATTTTAGATTTCTGACGCTAAAGAAATATCAAACTAGTTGTGTTTTATTTTAACCAAATCCATCTAATCCTTCAAGAAATAGAGAAAAGCTACAGTAGCTATGGTACAGATTAAACATTATCATTATTCCTATAGGAAATTATCTCTCATTGTTCACTAATTCAGTCTATACATGATTACACTGGAACTAATCAAATAGTACGATATATTTGTTCATGATTTTACTTTCAGATACCCACTTCATAACAAACTCACCAATAGTGGCCATACAAAATAGATATCTAGTGACTCTTAGTTAAAAGGTAAAACAATACTATATATATATGTACCTCTATAATTTTTAAAAAAGGATCATTATCAGAAAGATATTATTTTATACAGTCGATATGTTGATGATGTTTTTGTTTGTGGCAAGCCAAATGCTATTAATGATTTATTTAATGAATTAAATAATATAAAGGGTTTAAAGTGGATTAAAACAAATGAAAATTTAATGAGTGTTCAATTTTTGGATCTCAAGATTACTAGAAATAAGGATAAACTGGATTACTATATGACTCTTAAGCCAATAGCAAAAAGAGGATATATTCCATATGAATCAAAAGTACCAATGTCACATAAAATGGCAGGTTTGAAATCCTTTTTATTTAGAAATGATAACCTTTGTAAATATGCATCAGATAAAACTAAAAATATTGAAGTTTATTGTAATGAGTTGTTAAACGTTGGATACAATTATTATACTGTTAAAAATTTTACTTCTAAATATAAAAATATTAATAATAATGTTAATTTTTCTGATAAAAAGTTGTGGATATCAATACCATATTTATCGAATCAACAGGCAAGTTTCATTAAGAAAATTTATAAAGGAATATGCGATATAGCATTTTATGCACTACCTACATTGAATAAATTAATAAACAATTCAAAAGATAAAACTTTATTGACAAATAAAAATTGTATCATTTACAAATAAACATGTAGGTGTGGTAGTGGATATATAGGTGAATTGAGGTGTACATTGGAAAAAAGAACAAAAGAGCACATATTATTGTTTAAAAGGGTTCAAAATACGAAACAAAATTTAAAAAATAGTGAGAATTTATCAGCTTCTGTTTTTTATGACCATAATAAATCATGTGTATATGGTTTTGATTTTGATTATAACAATGTAAAAATTTTGGAAACTGAAAGAAATAACAATAAAAGAAAAATTAAAGAGGTGATGTTAATATATAAATACAAGCAAAATTTAATTAATCGGCAAGCAGCAAATGTTAAGATAACAGAATTATGGGAAAGTTGACATTGAATTATGGGAAAATTGACATTTTAAATGTGATAGTTGACAAAGCTACAACGTAGTGAAAGCGCTTATAAGTTATAGTTATACATATAATTTTTATTGACTTTTAATTACTGTATTTTCAAATATTTATTTATAGAGTTACGTATATTATTTTGAAGAAATACAGACATCGATTTGTAATATTATATATATATATATATATAGTATTTTTCTTTCAGGGTAGCCACTTATAATCAATTCAACTTATGAACTAATCATGATCAGTGAATAGGTATTTAATGATTCTTAAATGATTAAACAAATCTAAAGAAACAAAAAACTATATATATATACTTAAAAATTTGTTTTTTTAAATAATCAATATGTAGCCTAGGTAGATTCCCATTTACAGACCAATATTGGATGTTTAGCTAAATTGGCTATGGAATTAAGTTTAAATATACTTAAGTTCATAGATAACTTGGTCCGTAAAATTAGTATCTAATGATTTTTGGTCAAAGAATAAAACAAGCGTAGAAATTCTCTCAATTCCTCATCCTAAGTGTGATACGCTCACCATATCCTATACTTACACAGACTTCTCCTTAAATGGAGTCAGGAATCTCTCAGCAACTATGCCCAGAGAAACCTGTTAGCCACATTACCTTCCCTTTCCATTCCCACTCTAAGTTTTCCCATAATCTGCTCCATTCCATTTCCACAACATAATCTTTGTCAACTCTATGGCCTTTATATCTAAATCCCCCTTATTTTTTCCAAACCCAGCATAAAAACCAAGAACCCAGATTCTGTATAATCACTTAGTTAATATTCATTCTTTCACAACTTCATTTGTAACTTTTCTGCTTTCAAGCATTTACATTCAATTAACAAATTTCTAATATTTTATATGCCTTCCTTACACAATTTTCAGACTACATCACCCATATTTTTCTATATACATGTATATTCTATTGTTGCTAAAGATCCCATTCAAGCCTTAAACAATAAATTACTTTCTTTGCTATTATCATAAATTAACTCATACCCAATGTTCCATTTACTTCTATCTATATTTAAAACTCTTTTTACTCTCCATACTAGTTCTCCATCTCTCTAACTCTCTATTAATGCATCTATTCTTTTATCCTATTCCTTACCACTATAACACTCAACAATCCTCATAACACAATCATCCCACCTTTTGTACAAGTATACTGATATAAATTTTTTTATCCAAATCTTTTGCATACCACATTATCTTTCTCATCACCCTTCTTGTTGCCTGACTTTTACTCATATCCCAATTAAAAATAATTTTAGCTATTCTTTTATTATCCATAAACTGCAACCTATCAAGCATTGTCATTTTACTTTTTGCATCTCTCACATAAAAACTTGACCATCCCATTTCTCCTTGAATTGCATCCAATGCATATCTTCCAACTTCCCTTTGTATTTTTTCTAAATAATCTAATACCCCTTTACTAACACATAATGCATCATTATCATATGGTAACCCTGCTACTGCAACTCCCTTCCATACAATTCTAGCTACATCATATTTATTATATGAAAACATTGTTAATTTCTTTATCAATCCCTTTCTTTACTTCATCAATCAATTTTTTCTCCCATTCATCCAAGCAATTTTTCTGATTACTTAAGATGATTTCCAAATAACTATATCTATTCACCACACTTAACTTTATATCCCCCAATAAAAATTCTACATCTTCTCTTTCCCCAGTATTAACCATCATTATATTTAATTTTTCTTCACTAAATTTAATCCCCATCTCTTTACCCACCCTTGCATATGTCCTCAGCATAACATTCATATCTTCTCTTCTTTCTGCACACAAAAAGACATCATCTGCAAAAAATAAGACCTGACAAAGTATATACTCCCTTGCCACGTATTAATGGTATCTCTATCCCTCTTCCTAATCTTTCTATATGTAGTGCCATCTAGTACAAGTTGTAGTAATCAATGGATACAAAAAGGTTTGTGCGTAAATTATAAAATATCTATTTAATGCTTGCTCAGCCAATATTCCCAAACTAGTTTATAACTGGTGAATTAAATTTCTATTTAATGCTTGCTCAGCCAATATTCCCAAACTAGTTTCTAACTGGTGGCTTTCATCAGTGAGGAGCCATGGATCTGAGCGCACTGCACCTAAATCTTAGAATCTAATGCATTCTTCTAGGAGATATTTTTTTATCAACTATAAAACTATGAGTTTAAAATGAAACACAATAAGGTTTTCAATCCAAGCTTATTCACTTGTAGCCTCATATAGATCTGAACCCAGTCAAGCTCATTTGCTTGTATAGTCATATGGATTTGAACCCAATTCAGATCTATATGACTATAAAAGCAAATGAACTTGAATTGGAAAACAATATTATGTTTTCATTTTGAATTCATAGTTTTATAGTAAACTAAAAAGGTAAAAGATGGCTACTGGAGGGTTGCATTCGCTCTCCCTAATGACAACCACAAGCTAGAAACTAGTATGGGTATATTGAATGAGTAGGCACTAGATAGGGATTTTATATACAAACCTTCTTGCATCCATTGATTATTATGGCTTGTACTAGGTGTTAGGAGAATTGTAGAGTGTTATAGTGGCAAAGAATGGGATAGAAGAATAGATAGATGTATTAATAAAAAAAAATAGGGAGTTGGAGAGATGGGCAGCTAGTATGGAAAGTAAATAGTGTTTAAATATATATAGAAGTAAACAGAAAATTGGGTGTGTAATTTACAATAATAACAAGGAAAGTAGTTTACTGTTTAAGGCTTGAATAGGATCATTAACAAGAGAATATACACATAAATGGAGAAATGTGGGTGATTTAGTCTGCAAGTTATATAAATGCAGCATGGAAAATGTTAGGCATCTGTTCATTGAATGTAAATGCTTATAAGCAGAAAAGGTACAAATAAATGAAGTTGCGGGAGACTACATATAAGCAAAATGATTATACAGAAAGTGGGATCTTGGCTTTTATGCCGTGTTTAGAAAAAGATAAGGAAGATCTAGATATAAAAGCTGTAAAGTGGACTAAGATGATATTGTGGAAATGGGATGGAGCAGGATAAACTAGAATATGGGAAAAATTTAGGGTGGAGAATGGAAAGGGAAGGTGAGGTGGCTAACAGGTCTCTCTGGACATAGTGGCTGAGAGATTCCTAACTCTGATAAAGCCATAGTACATTGCATAGCATCACTATTTTTTAACTTTCTCTTTTTTTAAACAATAGAAATGTGGTTGCATATAAACACAATTCGATTGTCACTGTTACTACAGAGATAAAATGACCAAAATGTACGACAGGATCATAATTAAACTCTGCAGATACTGAAGACAGTAGAATAAAAACAAAGGGACAAAAAATGAGAGAAAATGTACAAAGATTTGGCAGAATATTTATCCTACCATGCAGTAAAAAACGGCATATTTCTGTGTTTTTAGCAGAGAAACGACGTTCCCAGCCGTCTGGCCTAGCGTACCGATTAGTACTGATAGTATAAATTATTTACATCTTATGTATATATACGCATCAATACATATAATGATATTCTTATGGACTAACAATACACATAAATGAAAATATGTACATAAATATTTTTAGTCACAGGAATCTAATATATATATAAAATTATGAATACATACAATAAATATAAGCAAAAGTCAACTCGGTTTATATCAGCGAAAAATAAATAAACGTTTATGTATAATTTTAGCACAAGCAAATATTTATATAATTATTAAATTAAAAATGAAAATTAAATTTTAAATACGTAACACTACTTACCCATAAGGCCTTGCGTCTGGAAGATTCCGATTCAGCGAAATTCTGTTGCTTGCATAAATATTAAAACCTTCCTTTACAAAAAGTGTCTCAGATAATTGTTTCTCCTTATAATTTAATTTGACTTTAAATGAAGATCCAAATTCTCCGGCCCCGGGAATAGTAGGAAAAGTTACATTATATACATCTTTGATATTTTCAATTCGATCGAAGCTGAACTGTGGTAATTTTATTCTTATTTTTTCTATTAAAGAAATTGTATTCGCTAGTGCGGTTGCTGGTTCTTTCAACGCATGGTCGCACCCGTTTGACCTCACATATTTTGAAAACGAATAATAGGAAACAATTTGTTTTAAATTTAACAAAGAAGTAAAGAAAAAAAATAAACACCAAATAATTATAATTAGACTTAAACATTTTACAACACCTTTTAATTTACACCTGAGCATTGCGTAAAAAAAGTAAGACTTTTTTTTTTTTTTGCTTTTAATTATTAAAACAATGGATTAATTTAAACAATAGATTGATCTCACTTTACTAAAAGCCATGTTTAATTAACCGTTCATTAATTTTATCGGTTCATAATTCCATATTTTTTGGTAATTTTAAGTTTTTCATTTAATTTGAATTAGCTGGACATTTCTCTGTTCCGGGCAAAAATACTTCAATATATTTACAATTCAAAACTATTTACCAATTGATGCATACACTGTTTCACTTTCAATGATGATTTAAAAAATACGCCGATTATATCCCTGAATTGACAATTTCATCCTAAAATATATATATAAGTCACAATAAATAATATAGACAATATACTTGTATTTAAATAATAAATAGGAAGTTAAAATAGATTTAAATAGCCCACAGCAAAGTAAAGACCACTCTAACATTTCTCCACAGAGAAATAAAAAAGAAGCCTTCATAATGAAGATAAAAAAACTATCATTGTTTTATTTTCAAGCTTTTAAGGTAAAATTATCTGATTAAAGAAATCTATATGTATTGAATACAATTTACTTCTTTTTATCAATAAAGCGCCGCATTATTTAGTGCACAGGTAAGAATATCGGCCTCTTTACTGTAAAGTTCTCGGATCAGATTTCACTTCCGACGCTTCACCTTCTTATGAACTCCCGAGCAATAAAGACATTCGATTATTTTTACAAAACGTGCATTAAGCAGAGTATCAGATCTTGGAGCCTAAGGTCCTAGGATTCGATTCCAGTTGTCGCTTCCAGCGGTCGAACTTGTCATGAACCCTCGATCAATAAAACCACTAGAGTTTTTAAAAATTTAATACTAATTAAACACTCTCCCTTTTGACGCCAATAAGCACAGTGTTAAGATTTAGAAGAAACATTTCACGATAAATTCTCCTTCAAGAAACAAATATATTCTGTACAGTATATATTTCATACTTATGACTTCACGAGCAATTGACCACTTAATAAAAATGATTACTACAATCTATATTTAATTACATCAATTCTGATTTTTAAAAAAATAATATATGCACAACATGTGTCCTTGTGTTAAGTTTATCAGTCTGCATCATTTGGTGCAGTAGTAGAATAGCGGTCTCTGGAGATCCAGGTCCGTGGATCGTGTTTGAACTCCGCTACTTCCGGTATTCGATGTTCTTGTGAACTTCCAATATGGCTATTCTATATATAAAGGCCTATAAGAAAGATGGTTTAAGTGTCAAAATAATTTTCTTTTTGCCATTGCTTTTCATTAAACAAATCCAAGATTTTTATTACCCAAAGCAGTGAATATTTTAAATGACAATGAAATAACGTTTAAATAGCCCTCAGCAAAAAAAAAAAAAAACTTAATGAAGAAAGCATTATTCTCCGGGTTTACCAAATTGATGGTTAGTGAGTTTTTAATTTTCCATTGTCGTTTCATCCTCCACTTAAGAATGACTGGACGTCTATATATAGTAATTAATATCAGTAGACTAAAACAAAGAAAAACCAAATTCTCGCCATTGCGTATATAAGGGTTAGCGCATCTGTCTCCCACGCCCATGACTTGAATCCCCAATTTTTTTTTTCAAGTAGCTAAGCAAGATTATCCTCCTGTTAGAGCCATTCCAACCGTGATTAGTTAAAATGAGTATCTGGCTGTCTTAATATTGTGGGTTGGTTAGATAAGTGCCTTTACGTTAATTACAAGGCAAAAATACCACCGTAATTTAAACCAGCCTTGAATATTCTTTGGAAGAAAGAGGGTTATAATTCTGTGTGCGCTGAGTCTATGTTTAAGCTTTACTTTTAACCGGCAGTTGATTAACCTGTTGAGTTTTCTCTATTGCCTCTGCTTCAGAAAACAGACCCCCCCCCCAAGTATGTATTAAAGGCTATTATCATTAGCTACGCCGCCTTTGAATTCAAAGATACACAAATATTAAACTGTTTACGCTCGGCTATTATTTTCTATTTAGTAAACATAACATTTAAAAAAAGCTGTTTCGTTCTTTAAATACTTTTCTACCTTATTGAAAATACCAAAAAATTGTTTACCTGTTTTCACCTAATATCAATTAGCAGAGGATATTTGCAGCTAGTTCTTTAAAAAATTAATTTTAATTAACATCGGAATTTATTTCCTTTTATTATTATTACCAATTTTAAACAAGCTATTGACGAATCTTCAACCGAAAAAAAAAAATGGGGGGAAAATAATATGCAAAATAGCAACGATATGAACAAGACTTAGGTAGAAAAATAAACTACAATGGTTTGATTTTTGTTGAAGTTCAACCTACTTAGAGGTAGAAAAACTGGTTTTTATCTTAATTTAAAAGTCTATATACAGTATGGCACTTAAGATAATATAAACGTTCTTTTGACATTTATTTTTCATTTTATTTGATTCTAAATTACATGTGTAGGTTTAAATATACACTATAGCATACATTACAAGAATAAAGTGTACTAGTTAGAGAATCTGCCCCAGGAAAAACAATGAAACTATGATTTTTTTTTTTTTTTTTTGAGAAACTCAGAATTTTCAAGATAAACTAACATTATTTTGACAAGCGTTGGTGGCAGAGTGGTCAGCACAGCTGTCTTACAAGCAGTTGGCCTGGGTTCGCGGGTTTGCTTCCTGGCCGATTCTTTGACACATGAAAAAAAAACTAACATTATTTTTTAAGTAACTGGACGGTGGTTGACTTCGCTGCTCGTCCCATTCTTGATAAGTATAAAAGTACCAGAAAACAAACAGTTGATTAGCTTTGTAAATATTATCTTCTTCATTTATTCATTTGTGAAGAAATGTCATAAATGTTTTGCCTTATAAAATTCGATTAAAAGCTGATTTATCTTTTAATTAAAAATTCTTAGATTCAAATTCTATGCTTTTCAGTTGGTAAAAAAAAAAAAAAACGGTTATAAACAGAAAATAATAACAACCATTTGCTGATAATGATCAAGAGTTTATTGCAAACTCCCAATACCTTTAAACGAGAGATTTGTATCATTAAAGATGCTTTACAGCAGATCACAAAAAAACATATATACACACACAGAGAGAGAGATAGAGAGAGAGTTGTAGTGATAGGATAAGGAAAAAGTCAAATGCCTAAAATGCAAAATGATTGGAAAGGGCACAACATTGACACACTATTTGCAAAAAAAAATTTCAACGATTTCCAGCATTCATTGTGTTTGGGAATTAATCAGTTTTTGTCTGTTTTGTGATAAATAGTCGGAGTTGGCAACGTTAGTATTGCCTTAATAAAAAATATGCATACACAGTTTTTAATTCAGTATTTACAGACAGACGTGACAGGTTTGATTATCCCTTCTTCAACAAAAAATGTGCGTGATTATGAACTTGAGTTAATGGTAGCTTTCTTTAACTTCTTATTAGAAAAAATAGTAACTATTAGATCTTCAGTCTACGAGGGGGGTACCTACAAATATCTGGAATCGTTCTCCAGAGAATAAGCACATGCAAGGGGGATTTAGATATAAAGGCCATGGAGTTGCCAAAGATTATGTTGTATAAATGAGATGGAGCGGATTATGGGAAAACTTAAGAGTGGCTTCATATAAGGAGAAGTCATAGTGCATCACGTCACAGTTTATTTAGATTGGGTACATCTGGTATTGTAATAAAATTGCATTTTGTAATAATTTCTTCTATATATATTTGAAAACTATTTTGAAAGAAAAAAATTAATTCCAAGTAAATTCACCCTAAGTGATAATTGTTAAATTTTTTGAAAACTATTTTGAAAGAAAAAATTTAATTGAAGTAAATTCACCCTAAGTGATAATTATTAGATTTTTTTTTTTTAAAAAAAACAAACAATACTTCAATTAAACTCAACAAACTAAATTTAATTAACAAGTTTTTTTAAAAAAAGGCACCATATATTTATCTTGTCACAAATGTGAAGATCACGTTGTTTAATGGTTCAGGTTTTGGCATATTTAATTTTATGATTTGCATTTAGGGAATTTTCAACTGGGAGATCAAAAATACAAGTAGATGTGATATTCGTTTTATCTTTTTATTGAAGATAGGGTACATGACAATGATAGAAATTTAGCTTCAAAATATCTCAATCTTAAACAATGGTGTTTAATAGAAACAAAAGCCTGATAGATATTTGTTTAATAGTTCATTTTTACTTAAATTGTTACATGTTTATTTGCCATTGACGAATTTCACTCCATTCACAACTTTAACACCATCCACCTCAGATAAATACAATAATGATTATTACTAATCATTTTCTAAACTAGAGATTATCTTTATCTCGGTATAAACTTTAAACATCAGTTAAAGATTACAATATCTGATTTTTTAATTTTAAACATACACACATGAAGTTATTCATCTTTCTCATTCCTATATACAATATCTTTATAGATATATTAAACAACCTCCATCATCATCATTATCATCAACCATTATCAATACACTGCAGGATGAAGGTCTCTCCAAGTTCAATCGATCTTCTCCCATCTTTAGCTTCTCTTCTCCACATCACCCTTGCACACTTTCTTATTTCATCCATCCATCTCACATGTGGTCTCTTTCTAGGTCTTTTACAATCTCTTGGCATCATACTTCCTCCATATGTATTTTTTTATTTTTTTATATAATTCTTTATTGATCATAGCTTTTATGAGCACAGACTTTCACCCGACCTACTACTCTCCACTCTATCTCATAACACTGAAACACCCAAACACATATATATTAAAAAGATAATCACCGATATATGTATTTCATGCTAAACCAGCAATCATCAGTTGGTCCAGATTATCATCTCCACTCATATATGTTATAAGTGCTCAGATATGTATTAAGATAGCAAATCTTCATATTTTAGTGGACAGGCTTCAATCTACTCCACACTCCAACTCTTCAATCATCCATCCAATTGAAAATCTGATGAAGGAATGCTCAAAGGCCATCATGAGGCCAAGCATTCCATCATCATATTTTCAATTGGATGGACGGTTGCATGAAATATGTATTTTGGTGATTATTTATTTTTTCAACATATATGTGTTCAGGTGTATCCGTGTTATGAGATAGAGTGAGTGGAGAGTGGTGGGTCATGTGAAAGTCTGTGCTCATATATCCTATATATTACATATATAGACACAGGCATATAATAAGGCTGTGTTTCAGTTATGATCATAACTTTTATAAAAATGATATTGACGAACTCTACCATTTTTCTTTTTTTAAGCATTTTATCTTAATCATATTTTACTCTTTTTTGTAATCAAGTTTGTCATAGACTTTCTATTAATTATGGCTTGCCTAATTTCTATATATGCTTTTTTGGCATAGAGTCATTACAATTATTAGGCCAATGAGACCTCTGCTAAGGGAGCCAAACTTAATGAAAAGCATCTTCAAGGGTCACTATTTTATACAAATTAGTTATTTTTAAAAAAAATCAAGTTTTTGCTTTATACTTATTTATTTATTTTTAAACAAAATATCTGTTCTTAAAAATTGAAGGTGGCATTTGGGGGGGGGGGGTCGAGTTTAATTTCATAATTTAAAAAAAAATAAAATTATAGTTAACAAAATGAAAATTTAATAAATGTTATTGGTTGTTTAAGCAATGGATTTAATAAATACTAATAATTTTTAGGAATGATCTACTTATTCTATTAAAATTGAGCACAAGTTTGAGCAATCATTGAGAGCTAGACGTAGTATTTAAAAAATTCCTATTTAGTCAACATGACAATAGATGGCAGATCAAATGAACTGTTTTCATATAATAAAAATAATGTAGCAAGGATTGTATGGAGGTGGCAGTAGCAGGGTTAACTTTAGGATAACAATATGTTATATGTTAGTAAAGGGGTGTTAGATTACTTGAACAAAGTACAAAGAGAAGTAGGAAGGCATGCATTATATGCAGATGTATAGACAGGAAAGGAGACAATTCAAGGAGAAATGGGATGGTTAAGGTTTTATATGAGAGATATAAAAAGCAAAATGAAAATGTTTGGTAGATTGCAATCTATGGATAGTAAGAGAATAGCCAAAATAGTATTTAATTGGATTATGAAGGAAACAAGATGGGTGAGAAAAATAGTATGGTATGCAAAAAATTTGTGTAAAAACTTTATGTCAGTATACTTGTACAAAAAACGGAATGATTGTGTTAGCAGTATTGTTGAGTGTTATCATGGCAAAGAATGGGACAGAATAGATGCATTAATAAAAAATAGAGAGCTTGAAAATTGAGAACTAGTATGGAGAGTAAAAAGAGTTTAAATACGTATAGAAATAGATAGAATATTGGGTGTGAGTTAATTTATGATAATAACAAGGAAAATAGTTTACTGTTTAAGGTTCAAACAAGATTGTTAGCAATAAGGGAATATACACATAATAAAGAAATGTGGGTGACTTAGGCTACAAGTTATGTAAGGGGGCATGAAAAATATTACGCATCTGCTAATTGATTGTAAATACCTACAAGCAGAAAGGGTACAAATAACAAAGTTGTGGAAAAATAAATATAAACTAAGTGATTATACAGAAGGTTTTTTATCTTTACGCTGGGTTTGGTAGGGCAATTTAGATATAAAGGCCATGGAATGAAGAAAGATGATGTGGAAATGGGATAGATCAGAATAGAGAAGAATATGGGGGGAAAACTTAGGGTGGGGAATGGGAAGGTAAGATGACTAACAGGTTTCTCTAGGAATATTGGCTATGATATTCCTGACTTCAATAAAGGGGTAACCATATCACATCACATCACTAGTCCACCAACTTTCAGTATGTCTCATTTATTTGTCAATTTTTGCAATGGCTGTAAAGTTGAAACAACATAAAATTCTTTTTATTAGTTATTCATTAGACTAGCGATTATCCAATAATGAATAATATTTCTGTAGTGTAATTTTCACTACATCACTCTCACACCCAAAGTAGGGACTGGTTTCTATCCATTTTTAATATAGACTTATGTTAGATATTAAATAGTAGCTTGAATGTCTGCCCACTCTTTGTATATGTGCATAAATGGATTATGTCCTGTACATGAGAGATCAGAGTGACTTATGTTCAACCTGGGTGTGATGAGAATGTAAGCATCAGTGTGGTCTTTGAGCATTCCATCATCAGATTTTCAATAGGATGGATGGCTGAAGAGTTGGATGGTGAAATGGAGTTAAAGTATGAAGATTGGCTATCTTAATATAAGTCTGAGCACTTATTGTATGTATGTGTGATGATAATCTGGACCAACTGATGAGTGCTGGTTTAGCATGAAATATGTATATTGGTGATTATTTATCTTTTGGACATATATGTGGTCAGGTGTATCAGTGGTATGTGATAGTGTGAAGAATTGAGGGTCATGTGAAAGTTTGAGCTCAAAATACCCTATATATTATCTTGTGTAGAGATATAATCATAAACATATTTTGTTTTCTGTTAGGAAAAATGGCAGGGAAAACAATTAATAATGCATGAAACAGCTTACTCAGAAGTCTCTCTGTGGAAACACAAGTTTATTAGTGGTTTAATTGGAGTATCATATTTAGCGTAATTCAAAAACTCATAGTGACTGAAATGCAATGACAAGACAATGATTTTTTTTTGGATGCAAATAGCATTATTCACTCAGAATTCATTCATAATGATCAGATGTTTAACAATAAGTTTTTAAATGTTTGTGTGGATACAGTAAAATAAAAATGTCTCAATTTGTCTTCAAGTAAGGGTGCAAGCTTTACCATGATAATGTTCTAGAACTCAAAACCTCGATGGTGGTACACTTTTAAATTAAATTAGCATGACACAGCTTATCCGTCAGCCATATTCAATATGATGTCACTCTGTGTGACATTTTTTATTCCCTAGAATGAAAAAATGCCTCAAAAAAATATTTTTTTGAGGATATAGAAGTTATGAGGGAAAAAAGCAACATATGCATTAAAAAATATCACTTTGCAAGAGTGTCTGGACTACTTCAAAAAGTGAAAAGCAAGTCTAAACCTGCATATCATATTGAAGGACGGTATTTTAAAAAGGATTCAATTTGTAACATGTAGAAATAGCAAAATTCCAATCATTTTTGAGTACCCTCTTTCATATTATTATTTTGTGGTATGAACATCTGGTTGACTTATAAAGATAGTCAATGAATAGTAGTGGTAGTAGTCATATCCATCATTTCTGTAGTTACTTTTTTTTTTCCTGGTTGGTTAATTTAGATTTTGAAATGCTTATATTGGGAACCTACAATTAGTATGGTGTTCCGGATTATTGAAGCATAATAGAAAATATGCAAATTCCGTTGCTAAATTTGATGTAATTCAATATGCAAATCAGCTGAAAATGTTTTACTAAAAGTGAACTTTTGAATCATCAATGCAGCCACACAAATAAAAATCTGTCTTGCTGTTTTCAGTTTTAAACAAATATCTTCATTTACTTACTGCCACCCATCCAAAGTAATGGGATTTAAAAACACAAAAAAATATTTGTGATTTAAAATATTCATATGTCCTGCTACAATCCACAAATAGACTAATAAGTTGAAAGACTGCATCTCAACAATTCAAAATTTTCTTGAAATTTAACATTTTAGGTAATAGGATCCTATTTCTCAACTCGAGAAGATTAAATAAACGCAATGTTTATATAAATAGACACTAGATGGCAGTACTTCAAAACAATTGAAAAAATCCAAATAAAATAAACTTCTAGCTATCAGATAAGCAAACAAAAAATTTTCTTTTAATTTGTTTAGTCTGAGAGCATTAATATTTATTAATTATTATTGTGTGTGAAAGTATAATTAGTGGTTAAGAGTATTTGAAAGATTGAAAATTGTGTTTTTTATTTGTTTTAAAGTTTTTTCAGTTTGTTATTTATATATATAGAAATTTTTTTAAAAAGTTATTATTTATTTTTTGTTTTGTTTTATTATTTATATATTGTTATTTTATATATAGAATTATTATTATTTTTTTATTTTTAAAAGTTATTTTGTTGATTAGTTTTTTGTAAATTTGTTATTAAAAGATTTACTTTTAAGAAAAATATAACGTTCGAAAAACGTAAAATAAAAAAAATGGATTATATTTGTATTTCAAAATGTTTATATAATCGGGAAAAGGAAATTAAGCGTGCTGTTGTAGAATGTACTATATGTGATGGGGTATATCACTTGAAATGTTTAAATAAGACTAGGAAGGATGTAAAAGGTTTATGGTTATGCAGTCAGTGTATTAATATGATAAAAGAGGTGAGAAAGTGTTTTCAAAGTGTAGATAGTCGAAGAATAGTGGGTGGAGAAAGTAATAGTGTAATGGAGATGATTAGTCAAAGAATAAATAAGATAGAGGAAGAATTGAAGGATGTAGAAGTAAAATTAAAATCATTAGAGATAAAATGTGAGGAGATAAAGGAATTATTGAGTAGGAATGATAAGGAAGAAATAGATAAGGAGGACCAGAAGGTATTAGAAAATGTTATAGATAGAGCAGAAAAAGTAGATTATGAAACAGTATTGATAGGAGATTCACTAATTAGAGAATGTGGGGATATAATTGCAAGGGAAAATAGAAGTAGGTATGTAAGAGTATGTTTGCCTGGAGCTAGAATTAGGGATGTAGCAGATAAAGTTAAAAAACAAGGTAGTAGAGATGTATATGTTATGGTGGGGACTAATAATTTATTAGAATCATCAGAGAGAATAATGGATGAGTATGTAGATTTGATTAGGAATTTGATTATGATTAAAGGAAGAGTAGGAATAGTTGGATTATTACCAAGGTTTGACAAGAGTTATTTGTTAGATAGGGCATGTTCTATAAATGAGAGATTGAAAAAATTGTGTGAGAGAAATAATGTTATGTTTGTGGATGTGTGGGATTGTTTTATTGGAAAGAGAGTTATATAGTAAAGATGGGTTGCATTTAGGAAAACAAGGAAGTGAAGTTTTAGGGAGTTTGATTTATAAAGAATTTTTTCAGGAAACTTATAAAGGGGGGTGGGTTTTAAATTGTAATATTATTAAAAAGAATGGATGGAATATAAGAAGTAAGCAAAAGGAATTTGATTTTGATATAAATATAGATATGGAGAAGGAATGGGTTTGTAAAATTAATGGTAAGAAAGTAATTTATAAATGTAATGGAGAAGAAAGAATTAAAAGAATTTATAAAAGAGTAGTTAGGAAAGAAGAAATTGTTAAAATTGGGTTTTTGAATATGCAAGGTGGTAGGAAACCAGAAAAGTGGATGGAATTAAATAAAACAATTGAAAATGAAGAGCTTGAGGTATTAGCAGTAGTGGAAACACATTTAAGAGAAGAAGAAGAACCTATTTTGGAACAGTTGGTATGGCAGGGTATAAATAGAAAAGAAAAAGAAAAAAGGGGTGGTGGTATAGGTGTTATATCAAAAAAATATTTAAATATTGTTAAATGTCAAGAACACTTGTGGTTTGAAATAAGGTTGGGTAGACAAGAATGGATGGTGGCTATAGTTTATATAGCTACTGGAGATAGTCAAATTATATTGGAGTGGAATAGTAACATATACGAATGTTTAGTTAAGGATATACAAAGTTTTAAAGAAAAGGGGAAGAGAATAATGGTTATAGGGGATATGAATGGACATATTGAAGAAATTGATGATGTAGATAATAAAAATGGACAGCTTTTGAAGAATTTTTGTCAGAAAGTGAATTTGAGTATTGGAAATTTATTAAATATTTATGAGCGACAATACACATGGTCCAGAAATAATATATTTCACACTATAGATTATGTAGTGGTAGAGAAAGAGGGAATAAATAAAATACGGAAAATTAAGGTATTTGATAATGAAGAAAAAGTATGCACTAGTGATCATAATTTCATTGTAATTGAAATGGTTAGTAATGTGATGGAGAATAGAAATAAAAGTAGAAATAATAGTGAAAGATGTGGATGGAGAGTAAATGATAAGAATAAGTTGGAAGAGTATAAAATACAAGTTGAAGAAATAATGGAAGAGTGGGTTGGGGATGAGTATAAGGATTGGTGTAAGGAAGTAGAAAAAGTTGCAAATAGGGTTTTAGGTGAGAATATTGAAAAGAATAAAAGTAATAAAAAAATTAAAATTAGTAAAAGTGTAAAAGAAAGGAAAGAAGCATGTAGAGAATATAAGTGTGCTATTAAGAATAAGGAAAGTGAAAAAGATATTAATGCTAAATGGGAAAAGTACTTAGAAAAGAAGAAGTTGGCTAAAATAGATATTTATAGAGAGAGAATGAAATTGAATAGTAAATTGTTGGAGGATATTAATAAAAGTGGAAGAGATGGAAGTAAAAAATTTTGGAATTATATTAAAAGGAGAAATGTAGGGGAGAGAGAGTTAGTATTACTAGATGATGAGGGAACTGAGTGTAGTTCTAGAGAAGATTTAGAGAGAATCTTAAATAGTTATGTAATGAATATAGAAAAGATGTTAGATGTGAATGATAGAATATTAGAAAATATGAAAGAATATAGTAATGGGAATATTAGTTTTTCAGAAAATGAACTAAATGAGGTAGAGAAGAAATTGAAAAGTGGGAAGGCAAGAGGTTTAGATGGATGGGCAGCAGAGATGGTAATGAATTTAGGATATAGGGCAAAAGTAAAGTTATTATCCTGTTTTAATAAAATGGCACAGAATAGAGTTTTCCCAAGTAGTTGGAGTAATACAAGAGTAAGGTTATTATTTAAAGGAAAGGGTAAGGATCATAGAAAGTTGAATAATTATAGACTGATAGCGGTAACATCAGTTTTATATAAAGTTTTCTCGTATATGGTGGCTAGTAAAGTTGTAAAATGGATGGAAGGGAATAATGTAGTGGGTGAAATGCAAGGAGGTTTTAGATTAGATAGGCGTATAGGAGATAGTTTATTTGTAGTTACACAACTTATGGATATGAGTAGGAATGCAGATAAACAGTTATATATGAGTTTTATAGATATAGAGAAGGCATATGATAGAGTAAATAGAAATAGATTATGGATAAGTTTAGCAAATTTGGGAATGGATGAAGCTTTAATAGATATTATTAAGAAATTATATGAAAATAATTATTATATATATATCAATTAGAGAATATAGAATCAATTAAAGTTAAAAATGGTGTGGGACTAAGGCAAGGATGCCCTATGTCACCTATTTTGTTTGTGTTGTATTTGAGTGAAATGGAAAGAGCAATAGAAAGATTAGGAAGAGGGATAGAGATACCGTTAATAGGTAGTAAGGGAGTATATATTTTGTCAGGTCTTTTTTTTGCAGATGATATATTTTTGTGTGCAGAAAGAAGAGAAGATATGGAAGTTATGTTGAGGACATGTGCAAGGGTGGGTAAAGAGATGGGGATTAAATTTAGTGAAGAAAAATCAAATATAATGATGGTTAATACTGAGGAAAGAGAAGATGTAGAATTTTTATTGGGAGATATTAAGTTAAGTGTGGTGAATAGATATAGTTATTTGGGAATTATTTTAAGTAATCAGAAAAATTATTTGGATGAATGGGAGAAAAAATTGATAAATGAAGCAAAGAAAAGAAAGGGATTGATAAAGAAATTAACAGTATTTTCATATAATAAATATGATGTAGCTAGAATTATATGGAAAGGAGTTGCAGTAGCAGGGTTAACATATGGTAATGATGCATTATATGTTAGTAAAAGATATTAGATTATTTAGAAAAAGCTCAAAGGGAAGTAGGAAGACATGCATTGGATGCAGAAGTATGGACAGCAAGGGAGGCAATTCAAGGAGAAATGGGATGGTCAAGTTTTCATATGAGAGATGCAAAAAGTAAAATGAAAATGTTTGGTAGATTGCAGTTTATGGATAATAAAAGAATAGCTAAAATAGTATTTAATTGGGTTATGAGTAAAGGGCAGGTAACAAGATGGGTGAGAAAGGTAATGCAGTATGCAAAAGATTTGGATAAAGAATTTATATCAGTATATTTGTACAAAAGATGGGATGATTGTGTTAAGAGGATTATTGAGTGTTATAGTAGTAAGGAATGGGATAAAAGAATAAATTTATTAATAAAGACTAGGGAGTTAGAGAGATGGAGAAATAGTATGGAGAGTAAAAAGAGTTTAAATATATATAGAAATAAACAGAATATTAGGTGTGAGTTAATATATGATAATAGTAAGGAAAGTAGTTTATTGTTTAAGGCTCGAACAGGATCTTTAGCTACAAAAGAATATACATGTAAATGGAAAAATATGGGTGATTTATTTTGTAAATTATGTAAGGAAGGAATTGAAAATATTAGGCATTTGTTAATTGAATGTAAATGTTTGAAAACAGAAAGGGTACATATAATGAAGTTGTGGAAAAATAAATATGAAAAGAGTGATTATACAGAAAGTGAATTATTGGTTTTTATGCTGGGTTTGGGAAAAGATAAGGGGGATTTAGATATAAAGGTTATAGAGTTGACAAAAATTATGTTGTGGAAATGGGATAGAGCAGATTATGGGTAAATTTAGAGTGGGGAATGTAAAAGAAAGTGGCTAACAGGTTTATCTGGGCTTAATTGCTGAGATATTCTTGACTTCGTTTAAGGAGAAGCCATAATACATCACATCACATCACATCACATAGAGAGATGGAGAACTAGTATGGAGAGTAAAAAGAGTTTAAATATATATAGAAATAAACAGAATATTAGGTGCAAGTTAATATATGGTAATACTAAGGAAAGTAGTTTATTGTTTAAGGCTTGAACGGGATCTTTAGCAACAAGAGAATATACATGTAAATGGAAAAATATGGGTGATTTAGTCTGTAAATTATGTAAGGAAGGAATAGAAAATATTAGGCATCTGTTAATTGAATGTAAATGCTTGAAAACAGAAAGGGTACATATAATGAAGTTATGGAAGAATAAATATGAAAAAAGTGATTATACAGTAAGTGGATTATTGGTTTTTATGCTGGGTTTGGGAAAAGGGGGATTTAGATATAAAGGCCATAGAGTTGACAAAGATTATGTTGTGGAAATGGGATGGAGCAGAATATGGGAAAACTTAGACTGGGGAATGGAAAATAAAGTGGCTAACAGGTTTTTCTGGGCATAATTGCTGAGAGATTCTTGACTTTGTTTAAGGAGAAGCTACAGTGCATTACATCACATCATATAGCTAATTGGGCTTAGAATTGATATTTCAAATAACTTATGTTTTGAACTCATTTGTTTTTACTTATAATCTGTTACTCAAATTAATGACTTAAATTTTTTTTAATTATTTTGAATGTAATCCAACATGCTATTATAGTTCTATAAGCCTACTACTACTAGGTCAGCAACAATATATTTTAGTAATTTCAGTTATAAATTAAATGTTGATATCTTTTACTTTTTGAGCACATTTGCTGTGGAACATTTTAATATCACAGAAAGGTGAATTGGCAAAAGTACTTGAGGTTTGATATTCAAGTCAAAGGCTAAATGAAAATAAAAGCTAAATCCCTTAGCAATAATAAAAAAATTGAGTAAGATTCCAGACATCATAAATCATGTTATTATATTAAGTTTTAATCATTACAGAATAAGGAATGATATATTATAGAATGTTAGTTGTAATTATACATATATTATTCAATACTAACATGTTAATGAATTGCAAATTCTTTTTAAATTGTTTTATATAGTTTATTAAATTGGAGGCCAGAAAGAGAGAGAAATGACACAGTCAACATTAAAGAAATCTGTGTTATTATGTTTAGTGTGCTAGAGTAAGGAACGATCACCTTTAAAATTCATTCACATTACATGATAGGTTAATGATAACAATTATTTCATGCTGACAATGAGTTCAGTGCCTGAGTTGATGTGGTACATACATTATTTATTTTAATGGATAACAATCAAACTAGTGATAAATGGAGAATGACTATTATAATATATATAATAAGAGTATGAAATGAAGCACACTGATTGCTAACCCAAATAATGTTGATAACAATGAATATGAAGACAGGATAATAACAATAAATGTAATAGCAGTATCACTGTTTTGAATATGAGCATAAAAAATAAGCAAAGATATAGTATCAAAAGCAAATAATCATCAATGGATAATTAAAAGAATAATATTAGCAAGTTAATCAACAAGGTTGTGTTTATGACTAGATTTAAAATATGAATATTTTAAAGTCTTAGGCTAATCATCATCATGCCAAATTTGGGGCATAAACATCAAAAAGTTCTGGGATCCTTACACCAACACTGATTGATAGCCATCAATACTTAAGATATGATATCAAGAGGGTAATGACCATCAATGAAATAGTCATCACTCTAAAACATAAAGTGAGTGGACTTTAATACTAATATTTATCACCTTAATGCCATTTAAATGATTCTAAATAGAATAATATAATGTCCACACACACATAATTTTCATGCATGAACTAACCATGATGTTGCAATCACCTTAATGACTCGGAATGAGATTTGTACACATTATTCATTCTAGTCTAGTATTAAATATCTTCACTGGAATAAGAATATATTAATTAAAATTTTTATTGATTAAAATAATAATAATAATAATAATAATAATAATAATAATAATAATAATAATAATAATAATAATAATAATAATAATAATAATAATAATAATAATAATAATAATAATAATAATAATAATAATAATAATAATAATAATAATAATAATAATAATTCAATTCATTTCTTATTTATTACGTGCATTTCAATACTTTTGCTTTAACAGAAATATATTAGTAAATATTCATACATTATTAATAATTATAAAATAAATATACAATAAACAAAACATTATTCAATATATTAACATTTTAACAAAAATATATAATAAATAAAATTACAATTCATAATCAAAATATGAAAATATGTATAAATATATGTCATTTACATATATAAATGCATGTTATCTACAGTAAATTAATTTTTTTTTTCTCATGTGTCATAGCATCAGCCGGGAAGCAAACCCGTTAACCTGGGACAACTGCATGTAAAGCAGCTGTCGCTAACCTCTCGACCACCAATTTCTTTTTAACATTATTTATAAAGTAATTACAAAAATATCAATGTTATTGAATTTTTGATTATATAACTTTTGCAATCTGTTAATGACCGATTTATTTAAAAAAGAATTTTTATTTTTTTTAATATTAAAAGTGTACACTTTCCTTAACAAATGAAAAGGTACTCTTAATTCAATTCTAGATATACAGTCATTAACATCAATTTTTTCATCAATTAATTTTTTTAAAAATACCACATCTTTATTTAGTCTTATTTCAGTTAGTATTGTTTTAACGTTTAAATTTTCTCTCTTTATTAGCTTAATAAATATTTTCTCTACATTAGAAATTTTAGATTCAATATAAATCAAATCCAAATTTCATATAGAAGAACCATGCTTCAACAAAAATATAAGAGAACAGAATAACATATAAGGAGATAAATCTCTGCTAAATCTCAAACTACATCCTACCCGTCTATATGCTTTACTTATATTTTATATGCTCATTAAAAGTAAAATGATTACCAAATATAATTCCTAAATCAGAAACAACTTCTTTGTATATAATAACAACTTCCTCAATCTTATAATGATAAACAGATCTATTTGTTTTACTGGTGTAAGAGACAAAATATGTTTTACTTATATTTACTTTTATATTAATAAATTTACATCATTCTTTGAAATAAACAATATCTTTTTGAAGATCAATATGATCATCATATATATTAATGCTTTTAAATAATTTACAATCATCTGCATAGATAATTACCATACTTTTTTTAAAGCTTTGATCAAGATCAGACATGAAAACATTAAAAAGTAAAGGTGCTAATATTCCACCCTGAAGAACCCCAATCTTATTTTTGAATAGCTTAGAGTTAATTTTATCTAGACAAATGTAAGAGCATCTATTTTCCAAATAATTAATAAAACCATGCAATCAAATGAGAACTAATTCCCATTAATTTAAGTTTATATATTAGGTGATTATATGCCACATTATCAAATGTTTGTGACATATCAAAATAAATAACATCAAGATGCATCTCTTCAGAAAGAGCATGAGCATATGATCAGATATTACCATTAAGTTAGCATAAACAGACTTTCCAGGTACAAAACCATGTTGATAATTAGTCAAGACTTTAATCATATCTGTAATAACATTATTATAAATACATCTTTCATAAATCCTAACAAATGAAGACAGTACTGAGATAGATATATAATTACCTGGATCAGATCTATCTCCCTTTTTATAGATAGGCACAATCTTGGAAATTTTAAATATGTCAGGAACAATGCATTTTTCAACAGACAAATTAATTATATAATGTAATGGAGTTACCAAACAGTCTGCACAACCCTTAATAATAAAATTAGGAATATTATCATATCCCATAGATGATTTAGATTTAAGTTTGTTTATGGCATTAAACACATCAGTAATATTAATTTTATCTACATCAATATTCCCACTACTTTTATTATTTGATACACTATTAATCATATCATTATCAGTAGTATTTGAATACATATTTGTGAAATGATTAACTCTTCCCAACAATTTTTAAATTTTTAATATAATTCCAAAACATTTGTGGATTATGTTTAAAACCTTTTTTAGTGTTATTTAAGTGATTATCATAATCTCTTTTCAAAATAATTTTTGTATAAACATGTAATGCACTAAATTTCTTATATAATTTTTTATCATTGGCTAATTTATATAATCTATGATATTTATGTTTCCTATTTAATCCCTTACATTATTCTTTAGAGAACCATTAGGATATTTATAACTATTATATTGTGAACATCTAACAGGAATATAATGATCCAAACAATTTTGAATTATATCAATAAACTTACTTACAGATTCATTTGGATCATTTTCTACAAAAATTACACTCCAATCAGTATTCTCCGAAGATTTATATAAGCCATAGTAATTATCATGTCTATAATCTTTGAACATACTTTTAACAGACTTTATATGCTCATATGATCCATTTATTACAAATTCCAAAGATGGATGATAAGAATAATGAGATATAAGATTCTGATATGTCAAATTATATTTTAAAATATCATTGGTACTAAATAATGGATCAAGTATTTTACCCTTAACATTAGTAAATCTATTAAACTGACTTAATTTAATAAATTCAACAAAAAAATTTATTCTAAATAGTTTGTTATTTTTACCAACAGTGTTATTATTACATATTAAATAATCCGGTTCATTGAAATCACCCACTATAATAATATCATATTTGTATTTCACTAAAATATCTTCAACCTTTGTCAAAAATGTAACCACTTCAATGTATAAAAGAGTAGATCTAAAATATACAATACCCAATAATATTTTGTTTTTACTTTTTAGATCTGTTTCAATCCAACATGATTCAATATTATCATCAATAAAAATTTGAGCATGTTTAATACATTTTTGAACTCCAATCAATGTACCACCCCCTCTTGTTTCATTTATATACTTTCTGTCACATCTGTATAAGCAATACCTATTATCAAATACATTTACATTATTAATACTTTCATTTAACCAGGTCTCAGTTAAAATAATAACATATTCATGCAATAACAGTTCAGATTTAAACTCAATTGTCTTAGTTCTAAGTTTTCACGTATATTTTGATAATAACAATGCAATGGTTGCTATTAACTATATAACTTAATAGAAGTCTCTTGCAAATTTATATCTTTTGCTTGCTTACTATTTTTACTATCATAATCAGCCAGTAAAATATTTCCATTTACTTTTTCAACATCATTATTACAATTTAATGGTATATCATCCTGTATGATGTCATCAGCATCACTTCTCAAAAATTTCAAGTTTCCATAGAAAGATAATATCACAGCATTATCAGGCCAAATATCTCCTGTATTCACTTTATCTATATCACATTCATATACAGACCAGTAAAAAGAAGAATATTTTTTTAAATTTAGTATTTAATTTAAAGCATATGGTATTTATATCCAATGTATTTTTTAAGTATTCTATAATATCTTATGCAGTAGTTTCATTATTCATTCTTGTCAAAAAGAATTTTTAAATTTCATTTTAATTTTAACAGCTTTTAAAACATGATTGGTTTGATTAGCTATAACAGGAGACATATTTATATTTTTAATATGTTTTGTTTATTTTTTCTATAAACTAGTTTTGAAGCCTTCATTTTTTTGATTATCATCATCATAACAACAACAACAACAACAGCAACAATATTATTATTATTAATATTATTATAATGATAATGATGATGATGATGATATTATTTTGATTTTGACTATTTGCAAATATCAGAAAATATTTTCATACATTGAAAAACAAAGCTATACATACAATTGTTAAAATTATAGCTAAAACCATAAAATATAAATCATATGCAGTCATGCATGTCTAATAATACAAAATATTCCAAGCATTAATAAACAAGGAAATATTTTATTTTAACCAAATATAAGTAAATTTTAAACATATATACCCATATATGCACACATACACATATTTTACTATAAAATGTTTCAATTATTAATTATGTTAATTTCTAAGCCAATTTATTTTCTCAATCTAAACAAATATAGTAAAAATCAATCCCAAAATCAGCAATTTCGTCTTGCATTGGTGGTCGAGAGGTCAGCACGACTGCCTTGCACTTGCAGGCAGTTGCCTGGGTTTGCGGGTTCGTGTCCCGGCCGATGCTATGACACTTAAAAAAAAATCAGCAATTTCATTATATTTTTATAACTAAAATCCTCTGAAGGCTTTTAAATGTATAGTGGAGCTGCAAACTATACTATGTTGTATTCCAAGCCATCATGTTGAAAAAAAAAATTATCACTCCATTTTGTGATATATCTTAAAATACAATATACATTCACATTTATAGTATTTCTTCAGGTTATATTGAAAGCACATACATGCTTTATTATCTCTCCAAAGCTGATGTTGCTACATTTTGCATGATGCTAAAAGTTTTATAAAATTTTAGAACATTCTAAAAATTGATATTGACTGAAAAACATAAAACATTTAGAGATTCTAATGCCTTGATAACAAGATACTATCACATTTCTATAAGAAAAAAAAAGTAGTGAGAAAAAAAGAATATTGCTTGAAGTGTATATAATAATGACGAAAATCACACATTTTATTATTTACTTTATTTAAAAAATAAAAATTAGTATATATTTTTTTATTCTTATTGTTTTAGTGAAAGAACAAATGGACACCCTCTCAGCAAATTATATGCAAGTGTGTCCCCACAGTTTTTTATTATTATTATTATTATTATTATTATTATTATTATTATTATTATTATTATTATTATTATTATTATTATTATTATTATTATTATTATTATTATTATTATTATTATTATTATTATTATTATTATTATTATTATTATTATTATTATTATTATTATTATTATTATTATTATTATTATTATTATTATTACTATTTCCTACATCCCTTAAAATTGCTAAAGTTGTTCCTATTTTTAAGAAAGGATCTAGAGATTTGGTAAGTGACTATAGGCCTATTTCAATTCTACACACTGTTGCTCGAATTTTTGAAAGATGTTTGTATAATAAAATTATCTTGGATGTCTCTAAGGTTTTGGCACCAGAGCAGCATGGATTTTTGCCTAATAGGTCCATTGAAACAAATTTGCTAACTATTTTTGATCACATTTCAAATTCAATTGAGAATCAATCTAGGTTAGATGTTGTTTATTTTGATATGTCCAAGGCTTTTGATAGAGTTAATCATAAAATTCTTCTTCAGAAGCTTTGTAGGTTAGGTTTTTCTAAATTATTAATGACTCTTTTCTTAGGGATAGAATGTCTTGTGTGAGGTTTAATGGTAAATTGTCATTACCTTATTATTGCTTCACTGGGGTGCCTCAAGGCAGTGTTCTTGCACCTTTATTATTTAATGTATACATTGATGACCTAAAAACATGCATTAAATTTTCACATCTTCTATGTTATGCAGATGATTGCAAAATTTTTAGGCATATTTATTCTATTAATGACTGTTTTTTACTTCAAAGTGATGTAGATAATTTCTTGAATTGGTGTGAATATAATTATATAGATATAAATATGGATAAGTGCTCCATTGTCTCTTACTCTAGAAAATCTGAAGTCTTAAGGTTTTCCTATTATATTGGGGACTCTAAAATTATAACAAATGATCATCAAAGAGATCTCGGAATAATATTTTCCAATAATGGATCTTTTCGTAATCACATTAATTTTATGGTGAATAAATCTCTTAAAATTGTAGGAGCTATTTACAGATATGGAAAAGCATTTAATAAATTTACAAAGATTAAACTTTTTATATCCTTAGTTCTTCCCATCTTGGAGTATGGTTCAATTATATGGAATCCTCATAACAGGACAGATATCATAAGAATTCAGTCTGTTTTTGACAAATTTCAAAATTAAATAGTTTAAGTAATGAACACTATATTGATTTACTACTGAGACGAAAAACAAGAGATCTCAAACTTCTTCATAAATTCATCTCCCAGAATATTTCTTATCTAATTTGCTTTCTAACTTAGGTACTAAAAAAAAATTATAATACTGACTCATAATGTTTTTGAACTGAAAATTGTAAATCTGATGTATTAAGATTTTCCCTTTATTTCGTTTACCTAGAACTTATAACAAAGATTTTGGTAATGATGATGTTTTTAATTTGGATTTTAAACAATTCACTAAAGTCCTCATAAAAAAATATTTTCCTTAATTTCATTTGATATATTGCCTTTTTATTTATTTGTGCATTTTATTGATTTTCTATTTTATTGGTATTATTTATTTTATTATTATTATTATTTTTTTTTTAATGCTTATTTAGATTTGTATTATTGTGCAATCTATAATTGGCTAAATGCTGTTGATATGTACATTAAATAAATAAAGAATTGAATTGAATTGAATTGAATTATTATTATTATTATTAATTAGATTATTAGTTTAGAATGAGTATTTCCCCTTTTTCTCTATTCAAAATAGATAGAAACCCATTTACTGACCAATATTAGATGGTTAGTTGAGTTGTCTATGGACTAGCTACTTAATAAAAAATCCCAAACCTGAGCCAATTTTTTTTAAGTCTATTTCATTAGAATTTGCACCCAGATAATAAGTATGGCGGAATAGATAAGCTATCAACATTGATGCATGTGCAATTTAAATGTAAAAATATGATGACACAAATACACTATCCTATTGCTACAGTTAATGCAAAAAGATAACTAATGGCTTCCTACATCTTTATCACCTAAGTACTGAAGGCTGTAGTATAAGAAAAAAAATCAGAACCAAGAAAAAAAAATTAAGAAATGCTCTTACTGGAAATATTATTCTTTGTTGAGTCAACATACTGACAAAATACTGTTATTGATTATTATAGTTATCTGAAAATCAAAAGGGTAATTGACTACCCCCCCCTGTGGCGGCCTCTGACAGAAACATGAATTCTGCATCTGATATTGGTAATATACAAAAATGTTGTAATCAACATCATGGTAGGTGAATTAAATATTAGTCCGTTAAAACTTTTAACATGTATTACCATGCAATTAAATTACCACATCTCCCCAGCTTCTCCCACTTTTTTAAATTGGAGAATGATTTGTGGAAAGATCCTGATAAAATAAATAAATTTCATAGGTAATGAGTTTTAAGGAAAAGCACTTAAATTTCACGCATGGAAAATCACAGTATGAAACAAATAATTTTTAACACGTGACGAATTCCAAATGTAAGTACAAATTTCACACATGATAAGGTACAACAAATTTAAATTAGATTGAAATCCATAATAGAATTGAATTTTTTTTTTTTAAAAAAATATGCAAAAGCACATCTTAAATTGATATGTATAATTTATAAAATAGCATTTAACTTTTAAAAGAATTAAATAAAATAAACTTAATAAATAGAAAAGAAATAAGCTGTAAATAAATAAAGAAAAGGATAGCAGAAATTAAATTGGGACATTGTTGGACTTTGCGAAATTAGAAGCCAAAACGAAGCGTCAAATGATTCAAAAATTGGACACATACTGTATTATAAAGTTACGCATGTTGGAAGCACAAGTGAAATGGTATTTATTATGTATATGGAAAGTTAAGAGCGTGCTAATAGCTCTAAACAAGCTTTTTTTTTTTTTATATTTATGATAAATGCTACTACAAGAGAAGGCATTCAAATCATTTTTATTTTAAATGGTCCCCATCCCCAGACCGGTTTCGACCTATGGGTCTCTTCAGTGAGGAGTTGGGACATTAGATCTAAAAAACCAACTCAAGCAAAGCATTTATCTAAAAGATTTGAATGCCTTCTCTTGTAGTAGCATTTATCATAAATATAAAAAAAAAAAAAAAGCTTGTTTAGAGCTATTAGCACGCTCTTAACTTTACATATTTGTAAGTGCAAGCTATATATAAGTCATGTGACATCTGACTTGTTACTATTACTATTATGTATATGGAAGAAAAATACTGTGGAGATTGATGGTGTATAAGATAGCGGCAAAATTAGTTATTACGTTTAATTGAATATATTAAATGCAAATAATTCAAGTTTACTTTCCAACAAGATTTTATTATAATGAATAGAATATTTATATTTAGCTGTGCAAATACTTTTGATCACATCAAATAACATATTAAAAATATCAAAGGAGACTAATGTTAGAGTAGATAATTGATTGGAAGATAAATTTGGTTATGGTGACAGAAGCGGAAGAGGATACAGAGTTGAGGAATTTGCAGAAGAAAAAAAAAGATGTATATTATAAATGTTCTCATTGAAAATAATGCTCAATGGAAATAGAATTATTCAAATAAAAGTACAGAAGAATTCGATTATATTTTGACTATCAGAAAATATGCATTTCAAGATGATAATGATAGATTAGAGAGATATAGGACTAGGCAAAAAAAAAACTATTCAAAAAGACAGTATTAATAGTTGCACCCCTAAAAAAAAACTAGAGATGAAACTATTAAAAAAGATAGTATTAAGAATTATACTTCCAATTTTCAGAAACAATTCATTCAACAAATTTAAATTCGAACTTACTAATTATTTTTAAATAGCTGCCGACATTAAAGGTTATTGTGTGCACAAACAGATACATATTCTACTATATTTATTAAAGATAAATAAAGGTGTGCATGCAAGGTGTAGATATTAATGTGTAAAATTACTCCAGAAAAAAAAAACAGCTCATTAGTTATGAAGAAATAAGTAAAACTTACTGGAAATAGCAACAGATTAATTTAGATGTTAATGAAAGTTACTTTATGCAAATTAGGCAAAATGATAGAGTCTACAGAAGAATTAAGCAGGGTTGTCAATCAGTGTCAGGTGTATCCAATGGTAAAACAGGAAGAAGATCAAGAGTAAACTAGTGGAAAGTTAAACTAGCAAATGTAAAGGTGTTCTGGAAATAAATAAAGAAGAGCTCTAGTCAAGAATTTATTTTGACTATTTCTGATACAATGTGTGTGAACAATAAGATGCTTGTAAAAGAAAGAAACCTCAAATATATATATATCTCTCAGGAGATAATGAACTTTAATAAAATCTAAGTGATCTTACATTCAAGTAGCAAAGTGAACTACTAATTATCTTATTAATACCATTATTACTTCAGAGTAAATAAACTCTTAAAGTTTTACCTTTAAGACAGGCTATAACCTGTATCAAATGTGCCTTGAAATTTATAACAGTCAAACAATGTCTTTATTTTGCCAATAGAGGGACCTCTCAAACCACAACACAAGATAGCAACTTTTATAAAGATAAGAGCATCCATCTTATCTTTAATCTAACTTTCCACTTATATAGGCCAATCTGAAGCATATTGATTTGGGAGCATGAAGCTGTTGTTCTCTCCACTGTTTAAGTCCACTATTTCCTATACAAATTAACATTCGCGAAATCTTGCTATTTACAATAAATTAATATTACGATCTTTATATTGGAAGTATATAAACTATTGTAAAGTGGAAAGAACAACAGCTTCACACTCCCAAATCAAGATGCTTCAGATTGGCCTATATAAGTGGAAAGTTAGACCAAAGATAAGATGGCCACTCTTATCTTTATAAAAGTTGCTATCTTGTGTTGTGGTTTGAGAGGTCTCTCTATCGGCAAAATAAAGACATTGTTTGACTGTTATAAATTTCAAAGCACATTTGATACAGATTATAGCCTGTCTTAAAAGTATTTACATATACTTCCTGTGCACTTAATAAGTAATTATAACTATCGAAGTTTTGTTAAACTGTGTTTAGTTTACTCAACAACATACATATTCAGCTGGCAACTGAATGTATTAGCCTGAATATATTAAAGGTGGTTCAAACTTTACTGAAATTGATGAGAAAAGAGTGATATGCTACTAAGAAGTGCAACAAAAATAGCTGGTACCAAAAAGAAAGAGCAATTTATCTGTAAATTTTCAACTGAAACAAAATAGTGTTTGAAGAAAAGAAGGAATATGAAATATTTAAAAATAATTCATTAAGAAGAATTGAGTATTTGAAATTCTATAAAAAGATACAAAGTTGAGTTAACAATAATATTTAAAAAATGTTACTACAAATTAGCCAGAAAAATTACAGAGAATAACAAAAGATTCACTAATATAAAGCAATACATTGATTTAAAAAAAAATAATAATAATAATTATTTAAGCAATTAAAAAAAAGTGGACAATATCATAAAGTGCATGAAACAATTTTAGAAAGAATTATATAGAAATAAAGAATAAAATAGTAAAGTAACCATTACACTGACTACATCTTCAGAATTGGCATTTGAAATGAAGAAGTGAGACTTTCAATTAAATCTGTAAAGAAGAGAATGGCTCCAGAAAATAATGGAATTATTAAGAATATTTTTTAAAAAGCACATAAAGAAATAAAAAAAATTGTAGACAAAAGCATGTATCAAATGCCTAAACAATAAAGATGTATTGGATGATTGAAATAATGAAGTACTAATATTGATTGATATTTAAGGAATATGATAAAGAAGATAAATACCAGACTTATATACTACTAACAGTTAAATGTATTTGCAATATTTAAATAAAGTTAAATTTTTCTAAAAACATTCAATACTCATATTACATGATAGAAATAGTCCAATATAAAAATACAAGTAAAACAACATCATTACAAACCTTCAGGAAAACATCAGACTTATCAGTCTTTTTCTATCAATTTTATAAAATGACAATTTATTTATAGTGAACTTTGCATTCAAAACCAGGAAAAAAAAAACAAGTTGCATTTATAAGTGAATTTAGAACAGTGTCATATCCAAACAATGACAGAAAAGTTATACAAAAGACCAAATAAACATGTGTTGTCATTATTCTTTGGATTTGTTAATTATGAAAAAGCATTTGATTCTATAAGCATTTCCTCAGTGATTAAAATTTTGAACTATCAAGATATAGTCCAAAGATATTGTCATATTTTAAAGAATATTTATCAAAATGCAATAGTACTAGTTAAATGCCATGGTAATGCTAAGAAGATTAATACTGATAAGGATGTATGATCAGATAATTTTATATTTTCAAAAATTTCATACCAGTTTTACAAAAAGTATTTTATGAGTCAAAGTGGAGAGCCAAAATAGAAATTATTTAAGTTATGGAAATTTGCAGATGATGTGGTAAAATAAGGCGTCAGAGTTTCAGGAAATGTAAACATTATCAAATGAAAGTAAAAAATTATACTTAAAAATAAATGCTGAAAAGGACAAGAAATGTTCAATAATTTTTCCAGCAAAAAATAAAGATTAAAAATCTTGAATTAAAAAAAATTAACAGTTACAATTATCCTTGGTTAAATTATTTATGCAGATGGAATTTAATGAATAAAATTAACAATAGAATTAAACATGGATGGTTTACTTTTGATAGAAATAATAAATGAAAATATATCTACATATTTGGAAATGGAATTTATTTTAAGAGATGTGTTTTACCAATTTTATTTATGGATGTAAGACATGGATATTTAACAGAAGGGCAATATGGAGTCATTATATCATCAATGAAGAATAGCAAGATATAAGCTGGGAATAACAAGAAGGGATTGAAAGCAAAATATGTGATTGAAAAAACAAACATACATTCCTGACATTATTGAAAGAATTTAAACATTGAAATGGATTTGGGCTAGACATGTATGTAGAAGAGATGATAGTAGACAGGCAATTGATGTTTTAAACTGCATTATAGGAAATTATAAAAGATCTAGGAAGAAACCATGAGTAAGATGGAAGAAAAAAATAAGAAAATTTATTGGCATGATATGGAGAACAGAGAAAGTAAATTGGCCGGTGAGACTTTCATCCTGCAATGGAAATGATATTGCCTGAAAATGATGATGATGAACAGAAATTATAAATTCTGGAAATATATTCATTTGTAAAGTGAAAAAACAAATGTTCTAAGTCAGGATATATAAATAAATAAAATACTGGATTTAATGATAGCACATCTATTTCACAGACCTATGACATGGATCTTTAGCCAGAAACTGATAAACCTTGAAATTTTTCATATCACTAAATGTTGGAGATTTTTCTTTTAATATACAGTCACAGACAATCCAGTCAGCCTGCCAATAATGATCTATAAAATGAATCTAAACTATTCTTAGTCTAAAGACAAAAGTCTCAAATTAACGTGAATTTTTAATAAGTGTAGATACAAACATAGTCAATTTACCCAGACATTCAATAATCATTAGCAAAATTGATATTCCAAAATTCTTACTCAGCAGACAATAGTTCCAGAGTCACCTTAACTGACAAGGTCAAATGTACATGCATGATGGTAAAATGAGAATAGCATCATGTAAGTTTCAATACTAGTGGGAAACATGTCAAACTTCTACAGGCATTGAACCCACAGTAGCATTTATCTTAATAGAATGGTGATTAAAAATATTCAGAAAAAAAAGTGAAAAATTATTAAGAAAAAGATTAAATAAAAGAATAAAGAAAAATAATAAAAAATTAATAACATATAAATATATAATAATAAAAGTAATAAATATAATGGTAAGTAACTATTATATAGTCTTTCAATCTACAGGAGTACTTTCAGTTAATTCCTTAACCCTCCTCAACACTCATTAAATTAAAAAAACATAATGGAAACAAATGTCATCAACTCAAATCCCCCAAATCCTGAATTTTAATGTTAACAGCTTATCTTTTAATTATATTCATTTTAAAATTTGGGATTTATGGGATTTCAGTTGATGATGTTTGTTTTCTTTATGTTTTTTGAATGTAATGGCAGCTTAGGAAGGTTAAGGAATTAACCAAAAGTACTATTGTGGATTGAAAGACTGTATATAATAGTTAATTACTGTTATTTTTATTACTTTTATTGTTATTATGATAGTTTTTAATTAACGGACATTTTACTTGTATTATATGTATATATAAATTAAAGAACACTTTTATTCACATAAATATACTAAAAAAATAACTTTCTTCAGTTTTCTCAATATTCTTAATATTATATTACCAAAAATAAAAGCAATTTTAATACATTTATCAAACAAAAATTACAACTTAACATTTTAAACTTAGTATTTTTAATCATTTTGCTATCATCTATATGAAAAAATATATATTTAATTTCTATTTATGCAAAGTATAACTATGAATATTTCTAGAAATTAATAGCCCACACATTTATTTTTGTTCAGACAATTCAAGAATACTGTGCTAAAGAAAACTTATTTTTTTATTTTTTACTGCATTCATGTGAATAAAAGCGTTTCCTATATATATTTTATTTTATAGTTTAAATTTTATATATATAATAATTATCAAAAATCTTTTTGGTTAAGCAATTCATTTAATATATATTATTTTCTGGAAGATTGGTTTCCATTCAAGAAAGCAGTTTTAATGTGCATTCTGGGACTTTTTGAACACACATGAGATCCATCAAATCACTTTTAATAAGCTAAGTGACAAAATAATAAATATATGAGTAAAATACATATACTAAAATATGTAATATAGGGAGTGTACCAATAGCTCAAACGAGCTCTTAATTGATAAGTCAGTAAGAAAAATATATTTAAAATCTCTATCTAAAACATTCCTATCCCCAGGCCAATTGGATTTGAGATTTTGGCTCACCTCAGTGAGGAGTTAGAATATTCAGATACTAGATCTAAAATATCAACTCAAAACCAAGCACTTATTTAATACATAATATTTAAGTAGAAACTTGAAATTTTCAGACATGAAAATGTCTTTAACTCCAGATATCTAACTTAAATAGCTATATGGGACTGAACTAAATTCAGATCTACCATATATTAATAGCCTTAGCATTGCCAGGGCCTTAAAGGTAAAATTATAATAATCAATAAAGCAAGTCATATATAATGTGACAGTGCTTTTATGAGCTTGTATTTACAAATATGTAATATAGGGAGTGTACCAATAGCTCAAACAAGCTAACTATGTTAAATAAGTTAAAGCTACACAAGTTAAATAAGAGTTGGGTTTTGAGTTGATATTTTAGATCTAGGATCTGAATATTCTAGCTCCTCACAGAGATAAACCTAAAACTCAAAATCAATTGGTCTGGGGATAGAAATGTTCTAGATTAAGATTTTAAATATGTTTCTCTTACCGCACTTATCAACTAAGAGCTTGTTTGAGCTAGTGGTACACTCCCTTTATTATATATTTGTACGTACAAGCAATGTCATGCTATATATAAATTGCTTTATTATTTTTTATTACAATAATGCAAACAATAAATACTTAGAATTTTATATCTAAAGGTGTATAATATTAACAGAAAATAAATGAATAGGGAGATTTGTGATCTCAAGCACAACATTAAATATATGAGCAACATATGTATAATGTAAAACTAATACAATCATCGGAAGTACAAGCACAAATCTTTGCTTATTTTTTCAGTTTTATCACCAAATAATACAAAAAATATGTGAGAATTTTATATTAGATATTGCAATTGTTAGAATAATAAAATTAATAGTAAATAAGCAAATAGGGAGATTTGTGACATCATGATCCATTCAAACATTTGCCCATACCAGTCATCAGAAATACAACTGTGGATTTTTGCTTATTTTTTCAGTTTTTTAACAAAATAATATGAACAAATAAAAGATAGAAATATATTTCTTCATAATATTTATAAATTGGATACTTTTTTTGTTTTTTATTTGTATTATTTGTTGATTAAAATTTTTTATTCTGTTTTACTTTTCAGTGTTTTTCATAACAAAACATCAGCAATATGGCTTTTTTTTTACCAATACCAATGACGTTACATACACATTTATTGTTCAAACAATGCATGATAAAATGTTAATTAATATTTTTTTTTTGTTTGGTTGTACTATTTGTACTTTGTGGCCTTTATTTTCTTATTACTTGTTAAATATAGTTGTAGTGTAATAAAGTTTGTGTTGTGTGTTAATTAAAAAGTTTTATTTTTTTTTATTTTATAGCTTTCATTTTCATATTAAATAGTAATATTTACTGAAGCTGTAACCTTGAGCATATGCGTGTAAAATGCGATAGTAGGGACCTCTACAGGTGTTTAACCACAAGCTTATGCTATGGAAGAAAAGTGTAAGCTTGTGGTTAAACACCTATAGAGGTCCCTACTATCACATTTTACAAGCATATGCTCGAGGTTACAGCCTCAGTAAATATTACTTAAGTAATCAATGTGCATTTAATAAATTCATATTAAATAGTCTAACTTAACTTATGAATAAATCAATAACTACATCTATAATGTAAATTATGCATACATGTATATCTATGTGTCATACAGAGCAGAAAATTTGATAGTAATAATAATATTTAGCCCAGACTGCTGTTGGGATTGTGTTCATGGCAAACAAACTAAAATGATAGGTTAAGATTCCAGAGTGTCTAAAATGGATTCTCAAATTAATTATGTTTTCTTTAATTATGAATAAAACGTTGGACATAAATTTTATCCTAAAAAAATTAATACAGTCTACAATGAACCTAATGATAGGAAGAAGTAAATTACAAAGCCTGATTTATTGCTAAGTCTAATAATATTGTCAGTCTAATAAATACTAGTATCCCACTGAACATGCACTGGAATAGTTTATTCACCATGAATATTGCACACTGTATTGAAAGTATAAGAGCAATACAGAGATTTCAGACCACTCAAAGAAATATGGAGAGATGCATGTTAGGAGTAACAAGAAAAGATCAAAAATGCAATATATGGATAGGTGAACAGACTGACCTCATTGAAAAAATTAAAAGACTGAAGTGAAATTGGGATGAACATATTGATAGAAGAGATAATAATAAATGGACAGTTGAAATCTTAGAGTGGATTCAAAGAGATTGTAAAAGACCCAGAATGAGACAACATGTGAGATGAATGGATGAAATAAGAAAATGCATGGGGGTGATGTGGAGACGAAAAACTAAAGATCAGAGAAGATGGATTGAATTTGGAGACACCTTCATCCTGCAGTGGATTGATAATGGTTGATGATGATTGAAAGTGTGCTTGGCTAAATATTATCAGTATCAATTATTCTTCTGTGTATGACACATAGATATATGTGTGTGTATAATTTACAGTAAATATACGAATAAAATATGTATCATATTAAAATAATATAAACAATAAGTATTATACTTATTTAAATAAAATTTCTCATGTATTTATGGTTTATTCTTTTATTTTATTATAGATATTTTGGTGATGAATTTACTGTTATGTCAGATTTATCACTTAGTGGGTCAATAGTAGTGTGATTAGTCAATTATGTGTTAAAAAACTTCACAGTGTATACTAAATCAGTACTGGAAAAGCTATGTTAAATTATTCAAAATTGCTGAATGAAATGAATATAAATCTCATATAAAATTAAAAATTTAAATTTTATACTCAGATGATAAAAAAAAAATCATAACAGCATGAGGAATCTACATAAGTGCAAAGTTTCAACCAGATTGAAAGCAGAGAAACAGGTGAAAATTAAGACAATATTTTATCTATACAGATACACTAAAAAACAGAGTAAGTTAAATAAAAGCATATAATAAAAAATATAATTATTTCAAGCACATGTCTGTAATGTATCCAACCAAATCTTTCAGATTTGCAAAGCACCCTTCCAAAACTTATTTTAAGTCTTGAACTATTATTCAGTATAAAAATTTTCAAATCAATCTATCTCACTATGCATACATTTTGCTAACAACTTCAGTTTATCAAGGGGGGGGGGGGCTAAAAGTTTGAAGTATCAGTCAATCCCATCCAAAAGCTATAGTCAAGATTTTCTGTTTATATATCTTAATTACAATTGAAATGATATTAGGGCATGAATGTTTTACCAACCAGCCATACTTGAAACATTGATGAATTAAATATCATATATATCTCATGATATATGGAAATAATTAATATCCACATTAAGATACCCAATGGAAAAGGTAATATGACATTGTAAGGAATATATATGTAATAAATTGACTAATACATCTGATAAATATTTCTAACCAATCAAATCTTTCAGATATGCAACACAATTGTCCCAAATGTATTACCAATCCTGAGTCATCATTCAGTGTAAAAAAAATTCCAGACAATACCTTTAATTACATTTGAAATTTACTGGACATATCATTACCGATACTTGAAATACTTGAGCATCTACATAGAAATTAATATGCAGTATATGTCTATTTATATGCTAAGTTTGCTAGCAATTGAAATAAAAAGGCACTAGATTTTTATCAATGCATCTCATCACATTCTGGAATAAAATAATATTGTTATCAGTAAGAAATGTTGTAAGCATTAACTTATCCATTATGTTCATTTGTCTGCATAATAGTTTTTATATAAGAATAGAAATATTGCTTAAAACTAAAATAATATTCAAAATTAATATCATATCTTCATCGTTATTGTATCTTTCTTCATATTTTCTAAATGATTCTTTATTCTGGGTACTTGGCTTTCCCAATTCCTATCTATAATTCTTGTACTTTCTCTACATTCATTTTTGTTCTCATTTTTTAGATGGCAAACTAAGGTTTTTTTTCATTCATCTCTGCATCAATTCACCTTATTCAAATGAAGATCATTGGCTACAAGGAGAATGTGGAATAACCTCAGGGATGTCCTATTCAATAAAAAATTAGAAATTACTCTTCACAGAAGGATTTTCTGACAGTTAACACCTGGAATTGTATTGAAGGATAGGTAGGTAGCCTATATATAGCTGTACATGATTGCACCAACATAAAACTAAATCAGATAATCAAGTTATCAAATCAAAATGTAGTTCAGATGTTGTAACCATTAATTTAAATAATAATTGTTCTTTAAAAATTTTACTCTAAAGAAAGTTGTTTTATTGAATTTAAGTTTACTGAATTTGTTTCAATTGGCACTTTGTGCACTATAAATAAAGTGATTAAAAGGAAATATGCCTGTGTTTGAAAATAAAAGTTTTTAATAAAGGTGTTTTACCAGTTTTCACTTATGGATCCGAGACCTGGACAACAAAAGAGAAATGCAGATCACTCAATGAAGTATGGAAAAATGCATGTTAGGAATAACAAGGAAAGATTGAAAATGAGGTACATGGGTGAGATAGCAAGCAGATGTTATTAACATCTTTGAAAGAATTAAGAAACTGAAGTGGCATTGGGCTGGACATATTGCTGGATGAAATGATAATAGATGGACAGTTGAAATCTTAAACTGGATTCCAAATGATTGTAAAAGACCAAAAGAACCACATGGGAGATGGATGGATGAAATAAAGAAATGTGTTGGGGTGATGTGGAGAAGAGAGGCTAGAATTGAAGAAGCTGAGTTGAAATTGGGGAGAACTTCAATCTGCAGTGAATCGTTAATAGTTGAAAATTATGATGATGATTCAAAGCGGAAAAAAGAAGATAATGATGGGATACTAATCTAATTATGAACAATTTCTAATCCACTGTTTAAGATAAAATGTTTTAATTCAAATAGTAATATTATAGGTGATGAAGCAACTTAGTAAATACAGGTTGTAATTATAAAATAGTATCCAGTAACGATGTTACTACGTAACCAACAATTAAAATTGCTACTCACAGTTGAATTTTTTTTAAATATCCTTATAAAAAAGTTTCAAGCGAAGGTAATTGGACTTTTCTCTAATTATAACATGGATTTGCCGATTATTTTTCTTATTTACATCAAACACCGTTGACATAATAATCAAATTGCAAATAGGAATAATAGAAAGACCTTTTAAAATGTAACTAATAAAAAATTTAAAGAAGCCATTTTTTTTTTTAAAAAAAAAAAAAAGGTCATTTGATTAAAACATGATTTAAATCGCAATTTAAATTAAGATTATTTAAAAGCAGTCATCGCTAGTAATTGGTAAAAAAAATAATATGAAAAAATAAGTAATACAGTTTTCAAATAGTTCACTAAAGCGCAAAGATCTCTAAAACAACTCCTTATAGAAACAGTGAATAAGAAATAATACTTACGCTTTCCACTCACAATATAGTGCCGGTTGGAAGATTTTCCCATTCTTGATTTACTCTCTAGATATCCATTTACTAACCGATATTAGATGGTTACTGGGAATTCAGCTATTGCTGACTACCTAAAATATCCCAAGTAACTTTCAAATTTTTCTTTCTAGGATTAGAACTTAAGACATGAACATAGAAAACAATGTGCTACCATTGCAACATGCTACCTTTTGCAGATATAATAAATCGAACATATTTTTAAAACATTTTTTGTAAGAAACTATAACAAACAGGAAGAAAGAAAAAACAAGTATTTTCTGAAAAATCATTAACACTTTCTGCTTTTGAGGTGACAAACATGTTTTTCTACAGGATTAATTAAACAACATTTAAAATTATTTGGCATTCTGCCTTCATTATTTAAAAAAACACACACACATACAAATTATTTGTAAAAAAAAAAATTAAAGTATTCATAAAACAAATATTTTTTATAGACACATTTTGCTTGAAAACATTCGTATGTGCTTTTTTTAATACCTAAATATGATTAAAAAAAAAAAAAACAATAACCAGTTTACGCGACCCTCAAATATCCACGCTATATCATGCTGCTGACACACTTGATCATAAATAATCACCGATAAATGTATTTGGTGCTAAACCAGTACTCGTCAGTTGGTCCAGATTAATGGTAATTATTTATCTTTTTGCCATGTATGTGATTAAGTGTCTCAGCAGTATGAGATAGCGTGGATAGTTGAGGGTCGTATGAACGTCTCAGTTCAATCCCCCTATATATTACATATTGGAGTGCAGGTATGAAAAAGCCGGTACTGTAGAAAAAATTCATATATTAAATAATTAATTTAATGTTTTTTACTACATGAATGCTAACTACATCTATAAAAATAGACGTTTATAAATTAAAGGTAATAACGAAGAAATAGCCTATTTTTATCAATTTACAAACATACACATATTCATGTAACATTTACATATAACTTATATAGTTTGATGCATCACCAAACAGTTTTGAATTATATCTTACATATATATATATATAAAGTCTCGTGGAAAACTCTGGACTTCAATCCTGAAAGATTAGTTTTGTCACTTCTAATATACAAACTTCTTAGGATTTCTCAAGCAGTAAACAATTGGGTTAACTTTTTAAGGGCAACACAGTCATGTTCACAATCTGGGTTTGAATCCAGGTTGGATAAAACTTGAAAACAGTTTCAGGATCCAATTAGACTTAATTTTTTTCTTTCAGGTAGCAGTTGACCCAGTTAATCACTCCATTCTGGTTGCGAATTAGAGATTTCACTAATTTTAGCTAGAATGTAAAACAAGGACTGAAAATAATCCAATAATTCAAAAGTATTTTGAGTAATGCATTTACTGATCTCCTGTGCGAAGGTATGGAGAAGACCTTGTTACGCAATGGGTTGTATTAAAGATTATTTACTTTTGCCAATCTATATGTTATATAAAAAAACATAAAATAAAATAGTAATGCATAATTGAAAGGTAGTTATATATAACAGCAAGCAATAATCATTCAGATATTTGTTTATGCAGTAATACCTTAAAATGTATAAATGAGCAATAATGGCCCAAACATAAAGCAATATTCTGTTTTTAAAATTGAAATAAAATTTATCTTGTAAAATTATATTCATAATATTTATTATATATATTCAATTTATGTATATATTTTTTTCATTTCATAAAATGATAATAGGTCAGAAAATAGAAATATCTAATTAAGATAAAATAAATTACATATATTTAAACATTAAGTTTGATATTTAATTGAATAAAATTATCTTAAAAAATTAATGAAGTAAAACAAATGAATACAGTCATATCATAGAACACTCAAATAGGTTATTCAGAATTATTTGCAAGCAAACTCATAACGAATCATTTTAATAAACTTGCAAATAAAATTTTACTTCTCATTTATCAATTCCCATTCATCCAGTCTGATAAAAAGAGAATTCATCTTTCATCTGACTTTCAATTGTATATATAGTAAATAAATCAACATTGATATCTGAAAAGGCTGAAACTTATTATTAGCAACGATCTTAGTTCACAAATTAATCAAATCAGTTTAACATTTCATATAATATTTTAAAGTAAATATTACTAATTTCAACAACACATAAATAATATTTACTATTGCTTTATAATATTTGGGATTATACTAAATTTATTAAGTGCAAGCAGTTAACATTGTAATAACGTGAAAGCCAAAACCTTCAAAAGATGCGCTTTAAACATGCTTATGTGAGAGCCAATCAGATGTAATAATAACTGCACATAGAACTCTCAATTCTAAAACAGAAGTCAGAACTATAAGAAAAAGATGAGACCCACCTTCATCTATGCTTAAATTTATATATAAATAAGCCAGACTCAAGCATTTCGAATTAAGAGTGTGAAGCTTAAAATACATTCACATTTAATTCACTAAATACTATATATAAATAATATATATTAATTCAAAATGCTTCAGTTTGGCTTATGTATATATAAATTTAAGCATAGAAAAAGGTGGGTCCCATCTTTTTCTTATAGTTACGACTTGTGTTTTAGAAGTGAGAGTTCCATGTGCAGTTATTATTACATCTGATTGGCTGCCACATAAGCATGTTTAAAGTGCATCTTTCGAAGGTTTTAGCTTTCATGTTATAACAATATTTGGGATTATAATCATATCACAGACCACTCTCATTCAGGTAATTCTGAGTAACATATTTGAATGAGAATATCCCCTGATAAGATTATAATTCTGAAGTTAAATGTTGTATATTTAAGCAGTAATAAAAGTTATTTATGTGTTGTTGAAATTAGTAACAGATGAATAATACCTGAATTTACATATAAATTTCATCATCATAGTCCTTATGCTGGTACAAAACAATATAAGTAGTTTTGCACCTATGATTTATTATATTTAAAGGGTTATAGATTAGTTTACTTTAATAAAAATTATAAAAATGCTGATGTTAATATAATATATGGTCTAACCACTAGAAGAAGCTTTATATTACTTAGCAGTGAGGATTAAATTTAGTAAAGAAAAATCAAAATTAATGATGATAAATGCTGGGGAAAGAGATGAAAAATAATTTTTATTGGGGGATATAAAGTTAAATGTGGTGAACAGGTATAAGTATTTGGGAATTGTGTTAAGTAATCAGAGAAATTGCTTGGATGAAAGAAAAAAAAAGATAAATGAAGCAAAGAAAAGAAAGTAAGGATGTGTTCTGTGTAAGTAAAGGGGTATTAGATTACTTAGAAAAAGTACAAAGAGAAGTAGAAAGACATGCATTAAATGCAGATATGTAGATGGCAAAGGAGGCAATTCAAGGAGACATAAGATCAAGTTTTTATAAGAGACATAAAAAAAGCAAAATGAAAATGATTGGTAGATTGCAATGATAATAAGAGACTAGCAAAAATAGTATTCAATTGGGTTACCAGTAAAGGAAAGGCAACAAGATAGGTGAGAAAGGTAATACCATATGCAGAAGATTTGGGTAAGAACTTTATGTCAGTTGTACAAAAGATGGGATGATTATATTAGGAGAATGGTTGTGTTATAGTAGCAAGGAATGGGAAAGAAAAGTAGATGCATTAATAAAAAATAAGAAATTAGAGAGTTGGAGAACTAATATGGAAAGTAAAAAGATCTAAATATGTATAGAAGTAACCAGAATATTGAGTGCAAGTTAATTTATGATAATAGCAAGGAAAGTGGTTTACTGCTTAAGGCTTGAACAGGATCATTAGCAACAAGGAAATGTACACGTAAATGGAAAACTGTGGGTTATTTAGTCTGCAAGTTACATAAGGAAGGCATGGAAAAATATTAGGCATCTGCTAATAGAGTGTAAATGCCTGAATGCAGAAAGGGTACAAATAATGAAGTTGTTGAAGAATAAATAAAAACAAAGTGATTATACAGAAAATGGGTTCTTGGTTTTTATGCTGGGTTTGGAAAAGGATAAGTGTGATCCAGATATAAAGGCCTTAGAGTGGACAATGATGTTGTGGAAATGTGATGTAGCAGGATAGAGAAGAATATGGGAAGAACTTGCGATGGGGAATGGAAAGAGAATCTAAGGTGGAGAACAAGTTTTTCTGGGGTGCATATTGATGCCAAATAAAATGTTTGCAGAAATGCAAATCCATAAAAATGTCCCCATTTATTTTTGAATTTGTAGCTACAAATGTATATTAAACAAAATGGAAAATTTCTATTTTGTAAGTACATTAGTCCATTGCAATAGTGGCTTTAAGTGAAAGCAATATATAAATTTATAAAAAATGAATTTCTCAAATTATTACCAATCATGGCTGCAAACTAATTAAATAAAAGCATAAAATTGAATGTTTCAGCAAGCAGGAAAAAAGATAATCAATGAAATCAAATCTTCACACTATAAAACAATAATAAATTCTCTAATCATATATAACAGATTGTATCATATGTTTTATTTGTCAATAAACATCACATGATCACCATTTCTTATGCTTGCTTATAACTGTTATTAAAACAGGCAAAACTCTCCATACAGTATTGCTGCTCAGTGCAAACCAGAGTAATCAATGGATGCCAGAAGGCTTGTGCATAAAATCCCCATCTAGTGCCTACTCATCTAATATCCCCAGACTAGTTTCTGCCTTGTGGCCTTTGTCAGTGAGGAGCCTTGGATCTGAGAACACTGCACCTAGATCTTAGAATCTAATGCAACCCTCTAGCAGCCACCCTTTATCTCTACTTAACTAAAAAACTATGAGTCTTAAATTGAAACAATAATATTTTCAATCCAAGCTTATTAGCTTATATAGTCATATAGTAAAGCCTTCTAGCATCCATTGATTACCCTGGCTTGCACTGAGTGGCAATACTGTATGGAGAGTTTTGCCTGTTTTATTTGTCATTGATATAATTTTGTATTTAAAATTTATTTTCTTTTGATTTGAAAAATATATTTGTATATTCATTTTATTTAATATACACTTCCTTATCTGTAAATTCAAGTATAAAGGTGGACATTTTACTTTTTATCAATTATTTTTGCTCATTGTTAAGTAATATGTAGTTCCACCAAGAAGGTAGACTATACCCTAAGCACCAAATATGGTAATTCATACAAACTTTCAAACAGCTTATCTTTGAGAATTGGTATGAAATCTATTTGAAAACTTTTAGGAAAACTTAATGACACTTTATTTATAACATTTCTTGTTTTTATTTACAGTTTATTAAAAAAAACTTGGACAAATAAAGTCAAGGGTATTATTACATTTACTGCCTGAAGGTAACTTTGCCTTGGCAATGGATTGTTAAAATATTTTAATGGTTTGTGTAAGCATGAGGATTGTGGTAATAGAATTTATATATAATACTGTTGTATTTGGTTAAAAATATGGATTTATTAAGTTTAATAATGTATAAGATAGGAAGCCATATTTAATGACCCCAGAAAAAAAAAAGGAGAAGAAAACACAAGGAAGGTTTAATTATAAAAATGTTATTTTAAGTAGAGAGCAATAAAAGTAGATTGCTTAAAGATAAGGTAAACGTGAAATGATAATTAAACTAGCAAACATATGTTACATTAAGATATTTATCAAAAATATAACATGGTATACATAAAGCAGAGAACAAATGTGTAAAACTGAATAAATGAAATGATTAAGAAAAATTGTTTAATACAACGGAGAGCAAAAAAACTAATTGTGGTAAAAGGAAAGATAGCTGTGGAAATAAAAATGTGTTGGAAATAGACTGATCTTTATGGCCAGAACAGGAAATAATAAGAGCAAAGAAGATTGTGATCACTAATAACATCAGATCACTAGATATGAAAAGATCTGTATGTATAAATAGCGAGTACAGAAAGGAGCAAGAGCTTTTTCTTCCATGTGATGTTCCTGATCCTGTTAATGCTATTCATTATATATTTGACTGGAGCAAAAAAAAATCCAGAGGGAACACAGACTGGAAAGTGGTGGAGTATCTTTTCCACAAGGGAATTGATCCCAGAGACCAAACTTCTGCATGTGGCAATAACCAGTTAGGGCAACAAATAGCTCGCACAGATCTTATTTTATTTTCATATGCCTGACGGACTATATAGGATTGATCATAAAAAGAACTGTGAATTTCAATCAACTTGTGAATATTGTAAACTAGATTTAAGAATATTGACTGAGTTAGAATATAATTAACGATGAACACTAATGAGAATTGATAATACTAATCAGCGGAAGAGAAGATTTTCTTGATCTTGTTTGTAAATACTTAAAATGTTAACTGTCTTTTAAATATATAGGTTAATAAATGTTAAATAATTATGACTATTGTTAATTTCTCTTACTTTTTTCTTTCATTTAATTTGTTGGTATTCATATGAATTTATTTTAGAAAACACAACAAAGCTTAGCACAATTGTTTATTCAAAGCTGGCATAGTGAGCAAACTTGGCAGTCAGTTTGAACCTAGCAAGCCATATCTAAACTTGGTGCAGTTAGTTGTTGTTGTCGAACTAAAAAAAAATATGGAAATAACGAACCCATAGTTATTAAAATGTCATTAGGACACCTGAATTCGATATTAGTAATGCTGGAAAATGGTCATTATACGCAACGCAATTAGATAATTTTTTTTTTTTGCTCAGTGGGATTGAAGACAATAAAAGAAAAGTCTCGGTACCCGCGAATAAGAAAAAAAATGTGATAAAACTTCAAAGCTGGAAAAATAATTCTGTATGTTGTTTCATATTCTATAAACTTTAATTAATTCCAATCACTATTTAGTACATTTTATTAACATTTCTTTCTAAAACTTAAAACCTCATTTATCTGAATTATTTTAAAAATTCACTTATTTGAGAACTGTTGCATAGATTTTTTGATTATTAGTTATTGAAGTATGCTTGTTTACATAGACCTACCTTAAACTTATTATCATTTAAATTTGCTGAAAATAAATGTTAATACAAATTATTAAAATTATCCCGGAACAACCGGAGGAAGTGAAGCATATTTATTTCAGAAGTTGTAATTTGTTTAAAATAAATAACTATTATTTATGCTTATCTTTTGCTACATTTATGAAGATGTCATGATTGTGTTTTATATAATGCAAGTATTATTTTGGAATTCCATTAATTTATCCAGCTGAAGTGTTTTATTGTTCTGCAGAAGAATAAGTGATTTAAAATTTGCTCGTCTTGTCAACCTGCTAAGCTGTTATGTAATATTCATTATAGCTTCGTTTTCATTTTAAAGAAATAACTTTATTTAAATATGTTTTGTTCTGCTCTTCATAAAAAAAATATAAATGCTGTTAAAACTTTGTGGAGGGATCTCTGCTCTGCGTTGTTTCTTATGCATTTAATAAATTTGTGCAATGGTTACTCATAAGTCCAGGACTCTCGGACTTTTTTAACGGGTAATACAAAATGTATTATATTATAAATATCGTTATTATTGTCACTATTATTATTGTTGTTGTTACTAGTATATTGTTTGTTTATTCCTACATTTTACGCTATATTAGCTATATATGTATGATATTATGTGTTTTATTATTGGTATTTATATGAGTAAATAAATATCAAGGCAATAGAATTTTAAGTATAAATATTTTTAAGAGTTCTCAGAATTAATATGCCAGTGATATACAAATGTTTTAAACATACACACAAGGTAAGAAGTTATCTAATATGAGTATTGAATATCTTTAGAAAAATTTAACTTTATTTAAATATTCCAAATACATTCAACTGTGAGTAATAGCACATCGGACAGGTAAGATATGCACAACGTTTCAAGATGTATTTATTATTCTCCCCCCTTCAGATGTTGCCAGCCTGGCCAGTGACATTACTAGCATGGAATTCGAACCTGGACTCTTAGATTCTTGAATATTGAATTTTAAGGTAACACTCTAACCAACTGAGCCATCCTGCCAAAGGCAACAGTCAGTAGAAATTTCATATCCTTATCTATGAGGTTCTTCCTGATTTCTCCACTTTTTCCTAAAAACAAAGTTGATTAGTGGTTTCCATATATTATATATAGTCACACTACATTGGTTTCTGGGATTTTTGCCATTGTTGTGTTAGCAGCTTCTTTAAATTTTCTTCTTTGTACCTTTTCTTCTCTATTCAATATGTTTGTATTTTCCCAATTGAACATATGTTCATTGGCATATTAGGAGGGATCTCATAGACAAGTATATAAAATTTCTATTGACTGTTGCCTTTGGCAGGATAATTCAGTTGGTTAGAGTGTTACCTTAAAATACAATACTCAATAATCTAAAGGTCCAGGTTCAAATCCCATGCTAGTACTGCCACTGGTCAGGCCAGCAATACCTGAAAAAGAGGTTGGTGTATGGTTGAATGTAATTTTAATTCCTATTTTGTGGTATTGCTTTACAATTATATTTGTATTGGTTTTCATATCTCCTTATTCAGAGTATGTGTATTTATGTATATGTGTGTAAATGCGGATTCAACTTTCAATGTATTAGCTATAACTATGCCTTTATTTTTCATTTCTTTGCTATTTTGCCAGTTGTTATGTACCTATTGTGGCAATAATTTTGAGAGTATCTGCTATTTTAGATTTTGTTAGAGGTTGAGGCTTATGCGACACTTATAGGTCATATAATCAGGTGGTGAATTATTCTTTATCATCATTTGCCCTTAACATTTGTTGATGTGTATTTTCATAAGCACATTAAAGGCATATGTATATGTGTAAAGAGGTAGCCCTACTTCATGTCTTTTTAAAGTATATTGGATTATTGGTAGTATTGAGTTGCATTAATCTTCTGCTTTGTGTATGCATAAACATGTAAAAACTTACATAAATTATATTTTTTTTGCATTTGGATTCCATTAGCAATATCAAATGGATAGATTATGCATCAATTTTTGAATTTAGTTAGTATTCACATTCCATTATCCTATGTAAAAGCAAATGCTTGTTATTTATGTGTATAAATGCTGGTTGGTTGGTTTTAAATGACAGGAAGAACTTAAATACAATTCAAATATAAATGTACGTTCTAATTCAAGGGATACTTTAATTAATGCTATTCAAATGCTTATTTCAATAGTAATTTATACTGCAATGACTATTGCTTTTTGTATTTTTTAATTGTGATATTAATTCTGTGTTATAATGTAAATAAGTATTTTTTATTGATTTAAATACGTTTATATTTTGTTTGTCGTCATCAACACATCAATTTACTCAAAAAATTTAATTAATAAAGTCATATTAAATAATACTGAACATAAGAGAACATTTCAAAGTCACATTGAAGTTATTTATCCAAGTCTTGCATTGGTGGTCGAGAGGTCAGAACGACAGCCTTGCACTTGCAAGCAGTTGCCCGGGTTGCGGGTTCGCATCCCGGCCGATGCTATGACACTTTAAAAAAAAAAAAAGTTATTTATCCAATCCATTTTCCAATATCTCCATTAGTTAAACTACTAAGTTACTCTTTGGTGCCCATTGCATTGTTCTAACTTTTCTTACTACAAGATTAGACATTAAAGTATTTTAATAAAACTTACCCATTATCCATATTGTCATTAATATTTTATAGGATGAAAACATTAAATATTTTAAATTATTTTCTCTTGCTAGCCAATGCTTATTAGAAGTATTTTGATATTCGAATGCTAGCAATTTAACTTTATTATTTATTTTAAATGAGATAAAGTTTTAAAAGAATAGAAGAAGAAAATAAGAGTATCCTGTTGGCTAGGAGACGGATATATTATTCCACTGAATGTGTCTTGATTGTTAAGCAAAGTAATGTTATTTATATTTCTGTTGTTTGTCCACAAGAGAACTCATACTGAAATCCATATTTATTTTATGGCCTTTACCTACTTTGGTACTGCCTTAGTGATCCACCTTTGATTTGTTTTGCTTTTGAAGATTACAATATATATATATTATAACAGTTGGGGGAAATCAGAGTCTTACCGTATCTGCCATACAGGGCACCACCAGGTTATTAGAACCTGGAAAGTTTATATAGTAGGCAGATACGTCTGAAGATCTAATTTTATATTATTTTCTTGACCAATAAAGATAACAAAAAAAAAAACTAAAACGCTGCCAGTACTAATAACACAGTAAGATCTTATTCATGTATATATATATATATGACAATAAATAAATTTAGAATATAATTACTATAAAAAAATATGCTTTATGTTTCATTATTATTATTATTATTTTTTAACTTTACCTTTTAATCTTAGAATGTTGAGCATAGACTACACACTTAAAAGATTTTCGAAACCTTTGATTCCAGGCTAAAAGTTCGAAGTCAAACCAACACTAGCTTTCTGATATATAGACGCAATCAACACAATATGAAGATGTTAGCATAAAACCACGTTGACAGGAGCAGTGTGATGTTATTTAAAGGATGTGATTCTCATCCAGTACAAGAATGTGCATCTGTCTGGCTAAGAAATCACATATATAGAATATCAAAGTGAAGGGTTATGTATGGAGGGAGAGTGGAACTTTTGCCGACTTATCGTCCCTATCCATAGACCTAAAGGACATCAATGTCACAGGAAATATGTCTGTGTACATTGCAAAGCAATGACTACACTTTTAGATCATGCATTCAGTTGGGCACATTGCTCTATTTGCTGAACATGCTTCACATTCCATTGATATAAACATCTATATATATCCCTCCACCAACATTGACATAACCACGAACAAATAGTTTGAAATAAAAACCCCCTTAAACTAACATACACTTAAATGAGTCTAAGCAGCCATCTACACCCAACCTATATTTAAGTCAATTTAATAATTTAATTTATTCTTTAAAAAAATATTTAGTTTAAGGTATTTAACTTATTTTAAAATCACACATTGTATTTAACTTATTTTTACCTCGAACAATATATTTGACCTATTTTTAAAATCTAATAATGAGCAAATAATGATGTGTTCGATTTTATCTTTAAATTTATGTTTGCAATCGCAAACTCCTGCCCTATTACAAGCAGAACTTATACTAAGCATAAATAAAAAAATATATAATACATATTTCAAAAAGATTACGTTTAAATTTTAGATAAGACTTTTAAAATGACAAAATTTATAAAATAAAGTTCAGATTTGATCAGGAGAAAAAGTCTATAGTTATATTTAAGGAAATTAAAGTATGGAGGTTTTAAATTAAAGAGAGTTTATAGTTCATTTTTATGATTTATAATTTATACTTTCCTTATCTGGGCTGATTCCTTTGCAAGGAAGATCTGAGTTTATGCAAGAGCCATTTTTTGTGGACAATGATGATTTATGAAGTTGGTTCCGGTGGTTTGATCCTGGGATATGTGGAGATGAAAGCTGCCTTTGGCCGGCTGGTCTGAAAGAAGCGTAATTAAATAAATTACATTTTTGGTAATGTCAACAATAACTCTTAAATTTCTTTTCTTTTCAGCTGTGGCAAATGAATTCAAAATTCTCATCTTCTAATTCTTTTGAATTTCTTCTTTTATAGTCCTGAAGCATCTTATCTAGGAATGCTTGGATCCATCTGACATATTTCATATATGTATTTCATTGGTTCATTAGTTCTGTGGTTAAGTATATTTTTCCTCGGTGGTCTGTGTATATCTCTTGGGTGGGAAAAGCAAGTCTTTTGTTTCTATCTCTTAACACTTATTTATTTCATAATTTTTTTAATGATCCCTTTGCCATAAGGACCTGTTTGTAATCTTATTTTTGTTAAAAACTCTTCATTATTTTTAAGATTAAAAAGTTTTTATTATTGTTTTGTTTTAAAATTAAAATCTTTGCTTTGATTCTATAAATTCTTTAAATTTATTTTATTTTCAATATTTAAATGAAACTTATTAATAAATTACTAACTAATTATTTGTGCATTTAAATGTCTGTGCATTTAACTCGTTATTACATCTCTACAAAAAAAAAAAATTAAATGTAACGTATATAAATATTCCATTACAATATATATATATAATATTCAAATATAAGTATATTGACTATACTAAACTTAATGTAATTAGAAGGGACTTGAACGAAGACTTTCAAACACCCTACACATTTATGCACTCCTTATTATACAATGATCAAATATCCTTGAAAAAGATAAAACCTCTTCAATATACATATTTCGTGCTAAACATGTACTCATCAGTTGGTCCAGAGCTCCATCTCCCACACATATATACAATCAGTGCTCAGCTTATATTAAGATATTAAATATTTATACTTTAGTGGACAAGTTTCAATCTTCTCCACACTCCAGTTCCAGCCATCCATATCACTCATCAAATTTTCAATGATATGGATGGTTAAAGAGTTGGAGTGTGGAGAAGATTAAAGTTTGCCCATTAAAGTATAAATATTTGCTATCTTAATATTAGCTGAGCACTGATTGTATATATGTGTGAGAGATGGAGCTCTGGACCAACTGATGAGTGCTTGTTTAGCACAAAATATGTATATTGGAGATCATTTATATTTTTCACATATATGTGGTCATGTATTTTGATTGTATAAGAAAAAGTGCATAGCTATATCGAGCTTGAAAGTCTGAGATCAAATCCATTCTAATATATATATATTGACAACCTATCTAGTAATTAAATACTGTTGCTAATTAATTATTTTAATAATTTAAATACAGACTTAATATATTGTTCCTTCTATATATGGTACTATGATTGATTAACATTTTGAAGTTCTATGCAAGGTGAAAGGATTCAAATGTTTCTATTGAATTTTTAGATCCAAAAATGCAAAAGTATGTGCATGTTAGAGTTAAGTAGTTATGACTAAAAAGCATATAATGCCTGTGTATAGTTGAAATACTTTGTTAATTTAATATATATAGATTGCACACATACCTTTTTGCAACTTGATATAATATTTATTTTTATTGCATATCATATTTTGCAACCCAACATAAAAGTGCATGTTGAGGGTATTCTATATTTTGTTAAATATGTGAAACTCCAATATGTGGATTTCTTCAAGTAGTATAGACAATTTCATTCAAATATTCATGTAAAGACATTCTGTTACAATATATTCATGCAAGGTTTGTATATTAACAGCCTAACATTAATACAATGTATAATCTACTCAATAATTGGAAGTACAATGTATTTATCAATGATTTTAAAAAAAAATAACTGATAAAAATATATTATTATTTATTCTTGAATTTATAGCTGTAAATGCATATTGAATAAAATTCAGAATATATAAAATATTTTATAAATTTTTTTTATTTAACTGGATAAGAAATACACTAAAAACATAAAAAAAATTTTTTTTTCTTCAACCACAATTTGGGTTGGGGTATTTAGCATAAAATAAAAGCCAATGGCATGCATATATTGATTGAATTAATTAATTTTAGGATGCCCTGCTTTTATTTTAAACATATATGTGTGTGTGTGTGATTTTTGAACATTACTCATCCAATTAAGTAAAAATGTTTTTGTTTCTTTTCATATAGTATTTTTTATTTTGCAATACATTTTTTTATAATATAACCACTCATATCCCAAATTTAAAAAGAATGTCTATAAACAATGTTGCTGTATTTTTAGACTTATGAAATAAAATTCACATGTGTTAAAAATTGTTTACAATATTTTTTTGTTAATGAAGAAATTAAGATGTCATTCCTCATTCATTTTCCTTAAATAATTTACTGTAAATGCATTTTAGTAAATTTTCAATGAAAGCATTTTAAAATGAAAAATATATCACCATCTAGTGTGCATCACTGAAAACTTGTGAAACCGATATCATGCTTTTTTAAATTCAGTCTACTAATACTGTTAACCGGACAACTGACTAGATATCTCTAAAATATTTCACTGTCATATTGCATTACCACTGATGACTAACACACAATAAAGAACAGAAATCCATTTGATAGATGTTAAAAATAATGTACAAAATTTGACATGGACAAACAAACAGAATTTCTAAGTTATATAAAAGTATTTAAAAATGACATACTTTGCATTAAAAATTATTTATTCATCAGAAGATCAATAGCAAATAAAATATGGACAGGAATGCAAATCCATTGATAAAAATTAAAATAGCTGCATTTATTCTTGAATTTAATTAAGTAAATCAAGAAATTAATATATTTTACAATAAATACAATTTATTTACCAATCTCCTATTGTTAAATTAAGGAATCATGGGATATAGCTTGATAACCTTTATATCTGCTACAATTGAATTCTAATGGAAGTTGATGATGGTTAAGTGATTAACTGAAAGTACTTCTTTAGATTATATTACTTTTTATGATATATTATTACCATTATATTCAGTATTATTTTTATTATAATATTTATTACATAAAGAGCATTTTATTTTATTTATTATATATATATATATAAAATGAACTAACAAAAATATATACAAAAAAAAATAAAATACAGAAAAAAATAATTTGTGTATAAAATTACTTTGATATTTCAACCAGAGGACTGGTTTTTATAAGAAAGAAAAAAACAGTCTTCTGGTTAAAATATTAATTTTATATATCTATACCTATTATTTAATGAAAAGATATACTGACAATAAAATGCATGTAGAAAAATGCCCATTGATTAAAAAAATAAAATGTCCATATCTATTCTTGAATTTAATTGTCTATTAACTAATCCAGAAAATAATATATTTTACCATAAAACTAATTTATGAAAAAAAATATAAATTATTAAAAAAAAGTATAATATATGCAAAAATGTAAATCCATAGGAAATCAAACTTCATGAATAAAATGATTCATGGTAGAAAGTCAATCAAATAAAAGCAGGAACAAAGTATATACGTAATAAAAAATATTTCAAGTAAAATACATTATTCTTTATTTTTATTGATTATATATTTGATGTACTTTGAACTAAAAATACAAGAGCTGAGTACATTAAACCGACTAATTTGAACAATATATATATATATAAATATCAAAATATAGTACTTATTTGCACATTTATATATAAAATAGTTCCTCACTGAAGAGAGCCATAGCTCAAAACCGGTCTGGAGATGGGGACAATCATAGATAAAGATTTGAATGCTTTCTCTTATAGCATTTATCATAAAAATAAATAAATAATAAAATAAGATTGTTTAGAAATATTTTGCTCTTTATTATGTAAAATAGTTTATATAAAATGAAATATTGTAGAACATAACTTAAAAGTAATAACAAAACTCAATAATAATAACTAGTCCTTTATTTTTTTATGTCATTCTTTAAAATTTATCTGAATTTTATCAACTTTATCTAGGTTTATCTGCTTTTCTGACAAGATATAATGCTTAATTTTTATTAAATTATTCAAATATTTGTTATCTACCCTATTATGGAATTTTGTTGTTATTGCATTCCCTAAATTAAAGCCACATTTACAATAATTGCAGGAAGCTTGAAAAGTTGCACAAATATCAAAAAGTATCGAAAGTTCTTTAGATTCTTGGGGTAAGACATAAGTAACTAAATCATTAAATAATTCAATTGCTCTAATTTTATATTTTCACTTACTAAATATTTCAAATTATTATATTGATCAAAAATTGTATCTAAGTTTACATAAGTTTTATCATTATTATTTATTATAGATTCATATTTTACAAATAAACATTTTAAACTATCTTTTCCAGGCTCATTGTTTAAATCATTTATCATTACAAAAGGATCCAAGGGATATCAGGTATTTATATCTTCCTCCGGATATCTAGTATCCAAATGATTACAAAGCAGTTGAATAAATTTAAGTATTGGCAAAGTATCTATAATTATCAGAATCTAAAATTGTTTGAATGTCTACACTACAACAGATGTTATCTGATTATTGCTCTCTTAGTTTATTGTTTGTTTTTTCAAATCAGTGTGCCTCCATTGAGAATAAATTAGTCCTGTGCAAAGTTTTGTTTAGTGCTAATAATTCTACAAATATATTTTGAAGAATAACACATGCTATCCAGTATTGGGGATTTTAACATTTCTTAAATGATATTTATTTATTGGATCATTGAATTCTTCAACTTGTTCAGTGCAATAACATATTAAAATATCATACTCTCTTATCAAAAGATTTAATATCTAGATACCCATTTTACTTCATTGAGAGGTCTGAATAATATAATATCAATTTCCGAAATGTTGATCAATTTTTAAAGTTTTTCAATTGTTATAGATGATTTACCAGACATTGTACATATTATCCTTAAAAGGATCTCAATAATCTTGATAAATGGAACCTGTTTCCATGCATCATTTATTCATGAAATCTTTCCTATGAGCCACACATTACCTACTGTTGAACTAAATGTTTAATATAATCTCGTAAAAGAGCAGCCACACCATTTGCTTTTCCTAACATTACAGACGTAAATATAAACATTTTTTGCAACACAAAGTTATTCTCTCTATAAACTTTTTTATCCCTATTACATTAGAATGACTATCATATGCAATAAGTTTAATAATGCTGACAAATTTTGTCTGATAGCTGGATTCAAATTTTGATATATATTTTATATTTAATATTATTTGTTTTCTATCAAAATATCTGAACTTTCATCAACTATCAAAAATGAAATGAAGATGTTCCAATTTCATCAACAATCCTTATGCATGATTAAATTTATACATTATAATGTCAAAACTTTAATATATTTTATCTCCCAAAAATATAATTGAAAAAAAAATGCACAAAAGTATTTAGAGAAAAGCTTTAACTTAACATTGAATTAGCATGGTATGTCTAGCATGTTTTTGACTACTTAATAGTCATCCTCATAGCACAGATTGTAAGGGGGATGTGATATTCATTAGAAAATAAACATGGCATAGAATTTAAATAAAATTTGAACTCTACATAAGTACAGTTAGATAAGCAAGTTTTTTGAAAGGGGAACACAGGATTCCTTTTGTTGATTGCATGTCTGACCTTGGCAATATGCCAGGCTTCTTTCACTTTACATTTGTTATCATTATGTTTAGAATAGACAATGCTGCTAGATGTATGTTCAAAGCCGTGCCAAGATTGGATTCATGTTTCAAGAAAATAGGTTTGATTTCAGTGTTTTCTTAGGTGTGATTATATAAATATCTGTGTTATGCAACTCTGGACGATACATTGGTGCATAATTCCTCATAATAAACTGCATGGAAGTTTGCATTGGGATTTCACCTCAGTGGGCAGTTTATCTTTTGTGTTGTTAATGGCCAATTCAATACAGGGGTGGTGCAAATATCAGTTTTGTGCTAACAATGGATTTTATTTATTCTCTGTGTAGCCCCAGGTATATATGGAAGTGATATTCAGGGTTTGTAAATAACTTATATAGGTGGATGTCTAATTTTAAAAAGTTTTTGACAGTTTGAATGAGAGCTAAGTCTTTATATCCTATATGGTGCAAATCTGTGATATATTTTTCAATATTATTTTTTTTACCTGCTTCAAATTTACATAGAGTGTGGTTTCTGTATGAAAATACCTTGAGACCATACATTCTCTGAATTTGAAGAAATAATTCTTGCTTCACCATGATTTGTGAAAATTAACATATTTTCCTACGTGATTATGTATGGACTGCACAGAAAGCATTGATGCTAATTGTTAAGATAATATTGTCTATTAAAATTTTAATCATGTTTTCATTCATTTCCTGCTAATCAGCACTTTAATATCGGGTCACAATCTTCTGGGTTTTTATGTAAAATTCCCAAAATTCCTCCACTTTTTATTTTGAATGGCAATAACCGACTCAATATAAATGTTTTGACTTAAATGTCATTTTAAATAGTCTATTTTTATTCAGTCGATATTTTACTGGTAGTAAATTCAATTTTTGAATTTGACTGACAAATTTTTTTACAAATGACATCACCTACATTGTTTTGATGACTAAAAACATTCCAAAGTTTAATATAGTAGTTATAATTTTTGATGACAATGACATTTCAGTGCCAATGGATCGAAAGTGCCATTCATATTAAATTTTTTTTTTTATATTTAAATTGACTTGATGAAGAAATAGATTGACTTTCTGAATGTTTCAATATTTGTAGTCTAAAGCAAAATATTTATATGTTGACTATTGTATATATTTAAATGTTGAGTGATTTTTTTTCCATATTACAATAAAAAAAGTCTCCCCATACTCAAACTGCAGTCCTAATTGCATCAAACATCTTGTGACAGCAATGGCCACCAGAGGAAAGGCAGTGCTCAATCAACGTTTTTATACGTTGCCCAAAATACGATAGTATTGGAATCTATTTTTAGTTGTTTTGGGTGGGACACAACACTATCGAACTGAAGTCTCCATAGCAATATTCCTTTCCCATCTAATTAATATACACGTCAATTCTATTTATTAATCCTTTTTTATTAAAATTATTCATCTGGATATAGCTTTATGTCTTTAAATGTAAAAACAAATGAATGAATACTCCAAGTATTGGAATGCCTGAATCTGAGGAAGTCCTCAAAAAATGTACAGGCTTTCAAGATTGACATGCATTGATCAGTGCATAGCTTAGAGGAAACATTGATAGTTGATAAATAGTGTGTAGCTCCAACTAGTGGCTAAATCATAGACTATATTAATTGAAAAATGGCATGTAATTCCACTTCATGGATAAATCACACACTATATTAGCACAGAATGTTTATATAAGTAGTAATTTAGCATTCAAAAATACTTTCTAAATAATATTCTTTAAACTAACAAATAAATATTCATTTTTTCACCATTGTAGATATTGATATTTAAGTTTTAGCAAAAATAACATTCAATCAAGTAAAGAATTTAAGGGCTTTTTGATGAGTAATGGTAGCCTTGTCTTATTGTGTACAATACTAGTAATACATTTAATGAATCAGAAAGATTTAAGGTATTTTTATTAGTGGTACATAGAAACTGAAAAGTTTATATGTGATTTATTTATGAAAAATAATTTCTCTGACAAATATAAATACAAAATGATTTTTAAATGACTTACTTTGAGCAAAAAGTTCTCCAACAATCTTTCAAATAAATACAGCTAAACATTCACGTATTACTGACAGGTGCTGAAGAATTAAGGTTGTTTTTTTTTTTTGACAATTTAACCTTCTGATAAGAATAGCCAGTTATCCATTTACAGAACTATTAGTGAATAGTTAGCCAATTTGGTTAAGGGCAAGCAGCTATTTAAAGAAAAATTTCAAGCAAGCTATAACTAACTAAAATTTCTAAGGTTCACCCCCCCCCCATGGATTCAAAACTCAGAATGTAAATATTATTCCATGACTCATTATGGAAAGCTGGTTTGGTTTATTCATAATAATAGTAGTGTTAACATGAATACTATATTTAAATAATTATACTTTTGCAAAATGTGCTTGGATTTAGTGTGATTGATTAATTCACTTGTCTAATAAAATCGATAGACTGTATTAAACAATGCAAACCTCTCCATATAGTAGTGCCATCTTGTGCTAACAAGAGCAATCAATGGATGCCAGAAGGCTTGTGCATAAAATCCCTATCTAGTACATACTCATCCATTAGATAGGGATTTTATGCACAAGCCTTCTGGCATCCATTGATTGCTCTTGTTAGCACAAGATGGCACTACTATATGGAGAGTTTTGCTTTGTTTTGAATTGTTTAATAACAATTATGTGCTAGTATGAGATGGTGATCATGTGATTAAACAATGACATTAAAATTTCAATAAATTTTAAGTAGTAATGTAAATATTCTGGTTGTTTGAAATTACATATTGGATTATTTGCATAATCTGGAATTAATTGTATAATATCTTTAAAAAAATTTGAATTTCATTTAAAGTTTTTAATTTCTTTGAATTAATAATAAGATACACATTAGTTTATAACATTTCAAGGATTATTTTCCTTTTTCATTTAGGTAGTTCTGGATTAAGCAGAGACACTACTGGCATGGGAATCGAACCTGAAATCTTTAGGATAGTGAATGTTGAATTTAATGTGGTGTTCTAATCAATTATCTATTCTGTCAAAAACAATAACCAGAAGCAATTTTTCTATACAGAAAATTTTTAAAAATATATTTAGTCAATACCCAAAATTAATTAAATGATATACTATTAATGTGTACAAAAAAAGGTTATATATCTATATAGCAATCTGCTTGCTATGATTAAAATGGAAAAAAATAATTTATTGTGTTATATTGTTTTTTTAATTTTGTAAGCTTTGTATTGTGTTTTGTTTCATTTTTCTGCATTTTTTTACCTTTATAATTTTTTATTTGTGTATGTGTGTTTTTTAAATGCTTTTATTCAATCTTTATGAAGTATTATAACTTTATCTTTCTTGTTTCATTGTCAAATCCATATAATATTAATATCATCTGTGTTCTTTATTACTTTTTAGTGCTTTTTTCCAACCTACTATTGACAGTTTTGATTGCTCCAGCAGAAGTTCAGGAGAAGATTGCTGGGCAATCAAAGCTATCAATAGTTGGTTGTAATAAGCATTGTAAAAAGTAATAAAGAACACAGATGAGATTAATATTATATGCTTTTATTCAACTTACATTCTCTGTATGTTTCTTTCTTAGATATAGTTTAGGCTAGCTGTACGAGACAGCTTTTAAAATTGAAATTAATACATTTTAAATCATGTGACTTTTGGGGATTTCAATAGAGAGCCTGAATTAATGATTTATTAGAGACATATATAATAATGAACATATACTAAATCTGATATATACGTAAAAGGTATGCATATTAACTTATTGCAAAAGTATCAAGTGATATATACAAATTACAAGCGTCAAATTGGTTTAAAGCACTTTTGTGCAATCTTTTGAATGAATAAAACTTCTAAAACATTAAAACACCTTAAAACTTAGAGTTTAGCTATATATTACAGTAAGTAATAAATACATCAGAGAGCTCTAAAGAAAAATTTGAAAAGATGGCAGCACATCTCAACAAATATAGCTATACTAAAATAAATTCAAAATAAATGTGAACGAGAAGAAAAAAAAACATGCTTTGTGATTTGAATGTAAGATAATTTTCCTCACACATAAACAATATATAAATGTTGGCATAGCAGTGAAGAAAACATTCATCAACAGAATGAACATTATACCATCAGCCAAAGTAAGGAAAGTATTAGCACTAGGGCCTAAGTTTGTAGAAGATCTATGGAGATTTTCAAAACTTGAACTTCTGGCTGATACAGAAGCAAGCCTAATCAACTACCACTACAGAGACAACATAATCTCTCATATAATGAAAACTGATAACAATAAACATATGAAGGCAGAAAATAATGAATAGAGAAATAGCATTGACAAAACTAAGCAATTTTTGGAATCTAACAACATGAAAGGTATTAAGGAAGATAAGGGAAACAAGTTTGTCATCATGAGCAATAATGAATATCACAAGAAAATGTCAAAACAAATTCTGAACTTAAAATTCAAAGCCAATGTAAACTTCAACTTGAGACTAAACAGGGAGAAATGTCATCACCACAATTCTCAAAAGTCACAAAGACAAAGGCATGACCATGGCCGATTATCACCACATATATCTTTCGGCCACTACACTTCCCAGAATGTTTGGAAACACCAAGGTTCACAAAGAAGAAGTACCACTTCAACTCAGTTGGACTTTGGCAGAGAGCACTACCAAGTAATCGCAAAATGAATCAATTAATGGTTGGTGAACATCATAGGATTTGGAGATTATGCCATAGCATCATTGTTCAAGTTCGTGGATAAAAATTTGAGAAACACAAATAGACTAATATTTTGAAATAGCAGCTCTAGATTAAAAGAGCTATATGGATCAATGGACAGAAAGCACTGAATATAAATAGTCAAAACAGTATTAATGAATAGTAATGCCAGGCTAATAAGCTTAACTTCATTGTGGCTTTTCTAGGATGGATTGATGAAGCTGTTTGCACTATTTTTGAAAGAAGATTGTATAAAATGAAACAGGGATGGTCAATGGGTCTCTTCATCAGTGGTATAATGGCCAGCATCTTCTTAAACTATTATGAGAAACAAATAATACCGAAAATACAAACAAAAAACCACAGAATGATATATATAAGATATGTAGATGACATGCATATCACTTCCAAAAGGAATACAATCATAAACCTCACCAAAGAATTGCAGCATATGACTAAACTCACACTAAATACCATGTGGGAGAATGAACAATATTACCTACAATATCTGGACTTACACATACAAAAAGAAGATGCACAATTAAATTACCGCATAACCATCGAACTCCTGGAAATTAGAAAATATATACATCAGAGGGCTATAGCACCAAACTCACACAATATGCCAGATTAAATGCATTTCTACATAGAAAGAATTACTTATGCATATTCAATACAGACAGAAGAGCTAACATATTAAAGTATATCAAAAAACAAACATCTGTTGGCTATAAATATAAAAGAATAACCAAAAGAGCATAATTCCAAGCAAAAAAATAAATCAGCAAGTTAGAATTGGAGATAACAAACCATGAATAACCATACCATATATACCAAACACGACTAAACACTTAGTGAAAACACTATCAAAAGAATTTTTAATAGGCTTCCACACTTCTGGTAACACCAATAGACTCATAAACAATTCAAAAGACAAATTATATCCAAAGACAATGCTCCAAGTCGTATATCAAATCCAATACCTTCAGGCCAGTTGCAGGGCCTTGTATTATGGAGAAACAAAAACAACCATCACAAATAGAGCATCACAACACATGTGTATGTATAGAAGAGCATTGAACAATAAAGAGACCGCATTGGCATTTTTAGAACATGAAAAAACTATTGGACACAAATTTGAACCCACCAGCCTCACAATAGTATGTAGAGAAAGAAACAACCATAGGCATAAAATTAATGAAGCCTACTTCATAAATAATGATACTAATTTTATAAATAGGAAGGACACCTATTTCACCATTTTAAAAAGACGGACAAATTAATCAAAACAAAAAAAAATGCCATAACCTATGGCAAAATGAACAGCAAATTAATTTGCATAAATTACAATACTCCTTCTCATTATCATTGACTGCACTCAGCTATGAATATGAAGCCTAAGAACTTTGAAAGTGCTTAGTGTATATAAACTTATAAACAAAATTAAATTTCTCTAACAAGTGTGTTAGCGCAGAATTATTAGTATTAGTGTCATTTAAAATGGAAAAATTAGTTTCAATTCATTATTTAAATCACTAAAGAAACAAATTAAAACTAGCATTTTAATTTGAATGAATACACTTTCTAAAATGCTGCTTTGTTAAGAATATAAAAATATTATAAATGACTTTGAATTTGAGGGAATCCCTCTTATTGGGTTTGACTTTTGGATTGTAGCAAGGAAAAAAAAATAAAACAAAAATTTTCATTTTACAGAACCAAAAAGGCTGTTGAAACAAATTGTAAGGAAGAAATATGGCATTTAAAATAGAAAATTTTCTTTCAATTCATTATTTAAATTACTTAATAAACAAATAAAAACTAGCATTTTACTAAATAAAAGTCTGTTGCAAAAGTCAATGCCCAAATACTAGGGGAAAAAAGAAAAATAATTGAGAGCGGCAGAGATGCATGACCAACACAAGCTCAGCTGACATGTATTGGACAAAATATGGAAGAATTAACACCTGCACAAACACAGGAGCAACACCAAACTCGGCAGGCTTCCATTTGCCAAAATATAAAATAATTGAGAGCTGCAGAAATGAATAAGCAGTGAGTGCAAAGCTTGCCTGCCACCTGTTTCCCAAAAGATGAAACAATTAAAAGCTGCACAAACATATGAGTAACATCAAGCTCCATTAAATCATATAGAGATGCATTGTTTAACAAAAAGGAAATTGCAAAATATCTAAATACTAAAACATAATAGAAATAGAACATATTTTATTAATGTTTTTGTTGTGCAATAAAGATCATAAAAAGTAATTGTTACTTTAACTACATTGGGATTTTCAGAATGAACTTGAAACACAGCATGGGGAGAATTTACACAACAAATAAAAACATTTAATATAATATATTTTTATCTCTATTATTTAAATAGTTTTTATTTAATACATATTCTGATCTATTATTTCCATTGTTTTCTTCTGTACATCATTTTAAATAAGCAGAAAAAATCTTTATAGTCAATTGCAGGATAAACATTTCCAGCATCCCACATGGATTAGTGAAGAAGGGAGTATTCACTTAATTATCAGATAGTGGGGTTTGAATAATTTTCCATTCTTGTTTTACTTACTGGTTAAGTGTAGTTAGATAGTGACCAATGGTGAATAATTAATTAGGCTGATAGTGCCCAATTACTTTAAGCCAATAAACATCACATAATCACCATTTCTTATTAATGTCAAATTATTTGAAAGAAAATTCCTAGGTCTCTTGAATAGAATTCCATTTAGCCTGGATTTGATTAGATCACAGGTACATGCTTATTAGAAGATGTGTTGATTCTGCACCATGAATCCCTTTTATATAATTTTAAAAGGTGAAGGCTTGCCTAAGGGTGATAAATTTGATCATTCCAGCTCCAAATAGCATGGATATTTTAGATAATTAACTTCAAAAATGAATTAGAGGGGTATGTGTGTCTAAATTAATAGATGAAGTGTAAAAGGGTCCTATGAAACAATTTAAATGGTGGAGGGGTGTTCTTTCTTTAGTAATTTAAGTAATGAATTAAAACTATTTTTTTCATTTTAAATGATGTATTTATTACTTGCTGTAATATATAACTAAACTAAGTTTTAAATTGATTTAAAGTTTCAGAAGTTTTATTCATTCATAAGATTGCACAAACTACTTTAAATCAATTTGATATTTGTAATTTATATATGTATCATTTGATATTTGTACAATAAGTTAATATGCATACCTTTTATGCATATCCAAAATTATTTTTTGAAATTAGGCTATAAAAATATTAGAAAGCAAACAGAAAAAAATATATCACTATGAAAACAGTGTAGATGGAGATCCTATTCAAGCAATCAGTATCGTTAAAAAAAATAATTTTGAGAAAACGATGCAAACTATGTCCTGATTGCTTACAATAAGAGATTATAACATTTTTTTCTGAATATAGAACGTTTTTTTCTTATTGACTATGGTAATTTTATTCGCTGTACATTCATTTAGTAAATTAAAGATTATTAAAAAGTATCATCTCTCTATAATGCGTAAAAATTAGTCAAACACACTAAATATATGTATATCAATGAAGCAACAATAAAAATTTGCATTTAAATTTTTTTTTTTTTGAAAATAGTTTTTGTGATTTAATTAGTAAAGGATATTTATGATGTGTTATATTTAATAATAAAATAAGTATAATAAAAATAATTATGAAATATACATGAGATTTTAGGTACAAAAATTATGATCCCCATCTCTTATACTAGCACATAATTGTTATTAAACAAGGCAGAACTCTCCATACAGTAGTGCCACCATGTGCCAGCCAAAGTAATCAATGGATGCTAGAAAGCTTGTGCATAAAATCCCTATCTAGTGTCCACTTACCCAATATACCTGGACTAGTTTCTGGCTTGTGGCCTTCATCAGTGAGAAACCTTGGATCTAAGAGCACTGCACCTAGATCTTAGGATAGAATGCAACCCTCCAGCAGCTACCTTTTATCTCTACTTAATTATAAAACTATGAGAATGAAATTGAAAACACAATAATATTTTCAATTTAAGCTCAATAGCTTATATAATCATATGGATCTGGACTCAATTCAGCACCCATATATTTTGTGGCTCTTTAACAACCATAGCCACCACTATCCTATTAGGCAGAATTGGTGTTAAACCATTAAACATCACATGATCACCATCTCTTATACTAGCACATAATTGTTATTAAACAAGGCAAAACTCTCCATATAGTAGTGACACCCTGTGCCAATCAGAGTAATCAATAGATGCTAGAAGGGTTTTGCATAAAATCCCTATCTAGTGCCTACTCATCCAATATCCCCAGACTAGTTTCTGGCTTGTGGCCTTCGTCAATGAGGAGCCTTGAATCTGAATTGAGTTCAGACCCATATGATTGTATAAGCTATTGAGCTTAGATTGAAAATATTATTGTTTTCAATTTCATTCTCATAGTTTTGTAGTTAAGTAGAGATAAAAAGTGGCTGCTGGAGGGTTGCATTAAATCCTAAGATCTAGGTAATCTCAGATCCAAGGCTCCTTGCTGACGAAGGCCACAAGTCAGAAACTAGTCTGGGAATATTGGATGACTAGCCACTAAATAGGGATTTTATACACAAGCCTTCTGGCATCCATTGATTACTCTGGTTGGCACAGGGTGGCACTACTGTATGGAGAGTTTTGCCTTGTTTAATAACAATTATGTGATAGTATAAGAGATGGTGATCATGTGATGTTTAGTGGTTTAACACCAATCTTGCCTAATAGGATAGTGGTGGCTATGGTTGATAAAGAGCCAAAAGACACCAAAATGTATGGGTGCTGAAATGAGTTCAGACCCATATGACTATATAAGCTATTGAGCTTAGATTGAAAATATTATTGGGTCAACAAAAATTATGCATTTCTTTTCTGTTATAGGGATCGCTACTTATATAGAATTCTTTTTATTTGAAATTTTGTTGATCCCATCCACCCTGAAAAGGTGTTCTCGAAATCCTTTATTAAGAAGACTAACTCTGAGAACATTATATAACACATATTTTTAAGAAAATGCTTTTATTAAATGTCATTTAAAAGAAAATTAAAAAAATATGAATGAAAAGTAGAACTAAAAAATAAAGAAGTTATCAAATACTAAATAATTTAACTAATAAAACGACCTATATAAACATTCCTTAGAGTAAAACTAAGAATTAAACAATAATGTGATATTTAATAATATATTTACCGGAAGTAATGAATATCGATTTTTGCATTAATTGTTCATATATCGGCTTTCGTTTTCTTCCGAAAAGTCTATAAAGAAAGTTTCAGCGATTTATGTTTTCTTTTACAGTATATTAATAAACTATGAGATGGATTTGTCCTTAGAAGCGTACGTTGAATAATTAAAAAAAGAAAGGAAACGAAGTAGAAATGGATACACCAATCTATATATCTAACCTTTAATAAATTGACTCTGCTGCTAAAAATAAACAATTGTTTAATTTCCTCAATATTTTTTTTTTGTTATTAAATAATAAAAAAATATAATATTAAGATTCAAAAGCTTAAAAGAACTTAGTCGAATTTAACTCCCACCCTCACACACTCACCCTTTCAATCTGATATTACTAAACTTTATTTCAAAATAATTTATCTCTCGTTAAATAAATTAATGAAATTTCAAAGTCTTTTTTTTTTTTTTCTAGATTCAACAACAAAAATAAATTTGATCTTACTAGACACAACTTGAATTTCATCAGCAGATTCAGGGCAATCTATGATCATTGTTCTCATCTACTGAACAAGTTCTAGACTTAAAAATACACAAAATAATAGTACTTAGTTAATGACTGGCAAATCTATGGCTACAACGACAAAAGCTGGAATCTCTACAAGTTCTTTTCTGCTATTTTGTTAATGGTTAATTAAGCTATGCAAATATATATATCCTAAATATCTGCTATTTTGTTAGTAGTTAATTAAGCTATGCAAGTATATATATATATCATATCCTAAATAAATACTGAATTTTTTTTTTTTTTTTGCAAATTAGAAGTTTGCAATATTTAAAACAGAAATAAGATATAATGCATTTTTTATTTAATTTTAAAAAAGGCTAAAATGTTGTCATCAATTTTTGGCATACTTCTATCATTTGGATTTCTTTCAAATTTTGTTCATGTGTGGAAGAGATTGGGAATAAAAAAATTTGGAAGTACATTAAAAGAAGGAATATTGGGGAGAGAGAATTAATATTACTAGATGATGAGGGAATAGAGTGTAACTCTAGGGAAAAATCAGAGATAGTCTTAAACAAGTATATAATGGATATAGAGATGTTAGATGTGAAGGACACAGTGATAGCAAACATGGGAGCATATAGTAAAGGTAATAAACAATATACAGAAAATGAACTGAAAAAGACAAGTAAGAAATTCAAAGGTGGAAAGGCAAGAGGTTTGGATGGGTGGACAGCAGAGATGGTTATGAATTTACAGTAGAATACAAAATTCATCATGTTTTAATAAGATGGCACAGAAGAGATAATTTCCAGATAGTTTGAGTATCACAAGAGTAAGGCTATTATTTAAAGAGAAGAGTAAGGATCATAAAAAGCTAAACAATTATAGACTGATATCAGTGTCAGTGTTATAAAAGTTTTCTCATATATGGTGGCTGGAAGGTTGGAAAATGGATGGAAGAAAATAATATAGTGGGAAAAATGCAAGGGGTTTTTCAATCAGATAGGCATGTAGGAGATAGTTTATTTGTAGCTACACAACTTATAGATATGAGTAGGAATACAGGTAGACAGTTGTATATGGTTTTTATAGATATAGAGAGGGTGCATGATAGAGTAAACAGAAATAGATTATGGGTTAGTTTAATAAATTTGGGAATGAATGGAACTTTAGTGGATATTATTAAGAAATTATATGAAAATATTTACTATACATATAAATTAGGGAATATAGAATCAGTTACAGTTAAAAATGGGGTGGGACTAAGGCAAGAATGATCTCTATCACCTATTTTGTTTTTTGATATATTTGAGAAAAATGGAGAGAGCAATAGAGGGATAGAGATACCATTAATAGGTGGCAAAGAAGTATATACATTGTTGGGTCTTTTATTTGCAGATATTTTTTGTGTGCAAAAAGAAGGTAAGATATGGAAGTTATGCTGATGACATGCACAAATGTGGGTAAAGAGATGGGGAATTTTTAGTTAAAAAAAAATCAAAAGTAACGATGATTTATATTGGGGAAAGAGAAGACAAAGAATTTTTATTGGGGGATATAAAGCTAAGTGTGGTAAATATATATAACTATTAGGGAATTGTTTAGAGTAATCAGAGAAATTGCTTGGATGAATGGGACAAAAATTAATAAATAAAGCAAAGAAAAGAAAAGGGTTGATAAAGAAATAAACAGTGTTTTTATATAATAAATATGATGTATCTAGAATTGTATGGAAGATATGGTAGAAAAAAAGTATTAGATTACTTAGAAAAAGTACAAAAAGAAGTATGAAGACATGCATTAGATGCAGAAGTGTGGACAGCAAAGGAGGCAATTCAAGAAGAAATGGGATGGTCAAGTTTTTATATGAGAGATGCAAAAAGCAAAATAAAAATGTTCAGTAGATTACAGTTTATGGATAATGGCTATGCCAAAATAGTATTTAATTGGGTTATAAATAAAGGGCAGGCAAGAAGATGGGTGTGAAAGGTAATGTGTTATGCAGAAGATTTAGATAAAGAATTTATGTCAGTATACTTATACAAAAAATGGGATGAGTGTGTTAGGAGAATTGTTGAGAGTTTAGTGTTAAATAATGGGATAAAAGAATAGATGCATTAATAAAGAATAGGGAATTGTAGAGATGGAAAGCTAGTATGTAGAATAAAAAGAGTTTAAATATTTATATAAGTAAACAGATTATTGGGTGCAAGTTAATTTATGATAATAGCAAGGAAAGTAGTTCACTGGTTAAGGCTTGAATGGGATCTTTAGCAACAAGGGAATATACATGTAAATGGAGAAATATGGTGATTTAGTCTTCAAGCTGTGTAAGGAAGGTATAGAAAATATTAGGCATCTGTTAATTGAATGTAAATGCCTTAAAGAAGAAAGGATATAAATAATGAAGTTGTGGAAGAATAAATATGAACAAAGTGATTATACAGAAAGTGCCTTATTGGTTTTTATGCTGGGTATGGAAAAAGATTAGGGGGTTCTAAAGGCCATGAAGTTGACAAAGATAATGTTGTGGAAATAGATGGAGCAGAGTAGAAAAGAATATGGGAAAACTTGGGATTGGGAATGAAAAGGAGTTCAAAGTGATTAACAGGTTTTGTTGGGCATAGTTGCTGAGAGATTCCTGACTCCATGTAAAAGAAGTCTCTGAGCATTACATCACATCACATGACTAATTCACTAAAATGTATTTGCAATTAATTAAAATAGAAAGAAATGATAGATGAAATCTTATTTTTTTTGGATTTGAATTACAACTTGCTTTTTTAAAAACACTGTCTTCATAAGTGCAACTATTTACTGAAAATATGGTGACATTGTTTTTGTTTGTCAATTTTTACATGTGAATATAAAAAATTCATCAAAATCTGAATGCTAAACTATTAATATGTACATATAATATTTATTAAAAACTTATTTTATTTAATTAGTAATGCACCAAAAACTAAAAAATAATGTTATCTTTAATCACAATTTTGGTTGGTATATGTAAGTTGAAAATAAAAATATGGTGGTTCTATAAGTGAATTTACTCAATCTGAATTTTTTTAAATAAGAGATTGAATGAATAAATTTATAGATATCCTACATTTTTATTTCAAGTTACATATAATATTTTTAAACCATAATTTAGATAATATATACAATGTTTTTTATAAATAAATATGAATGTATAGAGTATTAATTATATGGTTATATATTTTTTGAATATTGTAGTTCTGATGATGACTGCTAGCAGTTGAAACTGTAAGCAAGAAGGAATAAATTTTTTTTTATAAGATTGCATTGACTTAATTTTAGGTATATATCTTTTTTTAATTTAAACTTGTGGTTCACGAGCAAAAACATTTATTTAACTCAAAACTGATCAAATTAAACAAAAGCATTTTTTGTAAAATAATATATATATAATACAAATGAAATATCTGTTAATTAAAAACAATTGTAATAACAATAGAAATAATAAATATAATGATAATTAATTATTATATACAGTCTTTCAATCTGCAGAATTACTTTGGTTAATTCCTTAACACTCTTGAATGGCAGTTGAGAAGGATTAATGAATTAACTGAAAGTACTTCTGTTGACTGAAAGACTATTATATAATAGTTAATTGCCATTACATTTATTTTTTTTCTTATATATATATATATATATATATATATTATTAAAAAAGAAATATTTAGGATTTTCATAAAAAAATAACCATTATAGAATTTCAATCTTTATTCAAAGATTCTACAAACAACACTTGAAATGTGGAATAAAAATTTTCAATGCATCAATGCTCAGGTAGGTGCTGCAATCAGCATATCCCCAAGCCAGTGATAAACTTGATTATCACTGGATATAATTTAGCAGCCTTTCAGTACAATTTGTTCTAGTATTTTATAGTGAATGATTTCATTCATCTTTATTTTTTGTCTCTTCATTACAAAACATTATGATTTTTAATCCTCCTGTATTCTGATAGATTTCATTGTTCTCACTTACTTTAATCTTTCAACTTTCACTTTAATCTTTAACCATTATTATTTATCATAACATAATCAATGCAGTCTCATTTGATAGATATTTTTGTTTCGAAATAAAGTACATTTAAAAAAAAACACACATTTGATTTTTGGACTAATTATAAAAATTAGAATTTAATCAAAACAAAGTGCTGTTTTATTATCAAATTTCAGGTGGAGGAGATTCAATTTTCAAAATGAAAGAAATCTTTGTTTGATGGTTATTTTAAAAATCTGAATGAATTATTTTAATAATTAGTAAATCAAATTATGCTTTAAATGTTTACAATTTATTAGTAATTTTTATGATATCACTAAATGTTATTACAGATTGTTTAGTGATATTTTTTAGACTGTTGAATTTCCCACAGTTGTAATCTCTATAGTGGCATTACTCAGAAGAATATAAGCTTTTATATTTAAAAATAAAATGTTTCTATAAAGAAAATGTAATAATATATATTTTTTGATTTCCAATAATTATCATACAATTTTTATACAAAAATAATCATAAACTTTCCACAAAATCAACCTTTTAGACCATCATAACATTTTCTCAAAATTATCTCAAAAAGTTTGAGATCGCCAAATATATAAAAGGCACTCATCATCATAGAGTTTAAGAACATTTGAAAACCCGCTTATTCTATTATCCTAACATCTTTTGAATTTTTTTAAAATTAAATTCTTAGAAAAATTTATACACATATTTTAAAACTGTAAAAAAAGGTTCACAACATTTCTCAGTAGGTGAAAAACACAACTTTCAATTTCTTTACTTCCATCCAATAAAATATTATAATGAAAAACTGCATGATTATCATTATTAAGATGAACCCACAAAAAATAAAACATTTTATTTTTAAATTTTTACATGACCATCATTGCTTCTCCCTAAAGTGATGGTGTCATTGTACTTTAGATCTAAATCCCTCACTTGTGGTTAACATAGTACTGTAGTTTTGAATTTATTTTACCATAAAAACTGACACTAAACTATTAATTTATTAATTTAAAAATTCCTAAGATGTCAATATCACACAGACAACATTTTTACAAGGAGCTAACAGGCAGTGAGACTATTTACAATGCTTCTGATTGATAGTTTCTAGTTCTCTTTGCAAGAGAGCACTTGTGAGGGCTGTTAAGCATATTTATTCATTAGATTTCAAAAGTAAAAACATTTATTTTCCATGATTTATTTACATATTTATGATTATTTTATACAAAATATTTATTTAACCTTTATTTTTTTATAAGAATAATGTAATTAGAGACAGATTTTCAAAAATATTTATTTTTAAAAGATAAGTCATGAGATATTAATAAGATATGGGTAATTGATTGAATGAGAATGCATTCATATTGATAATAACTGATTTATTTTGTCATCTTAAAAAAATTCTAAATAGAATTCTAAATAAAATTTTGGGTACTGCTGTATTAGCTCATGTCAGCCACTTGATGGCATTATTTATATGTGAAAACACATAATGCCATAAATTTATGTGGCTGCTGGTCTTATTTCTATACAAAAACACAGAAAGAGGCCATTTATATATACTATTCTGGCAGCTGACCTGCTGCTTCATGTTAAGCACTTTATCCTAATGCTCACAGTTCAAAGTTTGCTACAGTATCATGTGAGGGTTGCTGAACTTCAGCCTGCCACAACTCTTCAAATATGCATGTCAAAGTAATTAGCTTACAAGTCGTCTGACCTATTATTATCTCCTAACAATTCTAAATCTGTCACCATGCTTCCCTACTCAACATGAAAACCTTCAAAAAATTGGAAAGAGTATGTCCAAGCAAGATTTCAACCAGCTCACATTTGCACAAAAACACATCCATGACAAATAAAATGGCTGACTGCAAAGCTGAGCCATTCCTATTGTACCAACTGTTGTCCACAAAAGCTGGTGCAGTGGCAGTTTTATAGGACAACATACTCCTACATGCCAAGAGATGTGTGTGCAGTGAAACAATGAGATTGGAAATGTCCAAAATCATCTCACAGTTCAGATGCAAGTCCCATTTCCTATCAGAAAAAGTGTTCTCTTTAAAAAGAGATGAGCCCCAGAATCCCATTCATTTTGAATGCCTTAGGGTGAGCCAGGTTCAGAAATGAAGCATGCTTTGGCAGCTTATGTCCCTTTTTTGGTTTGCCCATTTAGGAGGAGTTCACTCCAGGATATACAATAAACAGAAACACTGTTTCAAGTTTCTGATTCATTTCAAGCCTGCTCCTAAAATAATGAAATAAATGGTACTATAAATAGTCAAAATAAAAGTCATAGATCAATTCATAGATCACATGACCCTATCTCTTAATCTTGTAAGTTATAAACAGTGAGGATTGCCAATTCCTCTACAAGCTTTATGATAAATGCTTAGCCAGAGCCAGCACTTAAAATATCTCTGTCAGGAACCCCTCCCCAAACCCCTGACCATGGTTTCGTGCTTTGGCACTCCTCAGAGAGGTGTCAGGGTAGGTTCAGACACTAGATCTAAAAATACCAACCCAAAGCCAAGCACTTAGCTAAAAGTTATCTATTGAGTGGAAAATCTGAAATTTTCAGACATGTACATGTCTTCAAACCCAGCTATCCAACTCAAATAGCTATATGGGGCTGATAGATCTTCAGCCATGCCACATAGTAGTAGTCATAGCAATATAAAATTGCATAAGACTTTTTGGCAGAGACTATAAATAGTCAAAATAAAAGTCATAGATCAATTCATAGATCACATGACCCTATCTCTTAAGCTTGTAAGTTATAAACAGTGAGGATTGCCAATTCCTCTACAAGCTTTATGATAAATGCTTAGCCAGAGCCAGCACTTAAAATATCTCTGTCAGGAACCCCTCCCCAAACCCCTGACCATGGTTTCGTGCTTTGGCACTCCTCAGAGAGGTGTCAGGGTAGGTTCAGACACTAGATCTAAAAATACCAACCCAAAGCCAAGCACTTAGCTAAAAGTTATCTATTGAGTGGAAAATCTGAAATTTTCAGACATGTACATGTCTTCAAACCCAGCTATCCAACTCAAATAGCTATATGGGGCTGATAGATCTTCAGCCATGCCACATAGTAGTAGTCATAGCAATATAAAATTGCATAAGACTTTTTGGGAGGGTTTCTGACAGAGATATTTTAAGTGCTGGCTCTGGCTAAGCATTTATCATAAAGCTTGTAGAGGAATTGGCAATCCTCACTGTTTATAACTTACAAGCTTAAGAGATAGGGTCATGTGATCTATGAATTGATCTATGACTTTTATTTTGACTATTTATAGTCTCTGCCAAAAAGTCTTATGCAATTTTATATTGCTATGACTACTACTATGTGGCATGGCTGAAGATCTATCAGCCCCATATAGCTATTTGAGTTGCATAGCTGGGTTTGAAGACATGTACATGTCTGAAAATTTCAGATTTTCCACTCAATAGATAACTTTTAGCTAAGTGCTTGACTTTGGGTTGGTATTTTTAGATCTAGTGTCTGAACCTACCCTGACACCTCTCTGAGGAGTGCCAAAGCACGAAACCATGGTCAGGGGTTTGGGGAGGGGTTCCTGACAGAGATATTTTAAGTGCTGGCTCTGGCTAAGCATTTATCATAAAGCTTGTAGAGGAATTGGCAATCCTCAAATGGTACTAGTCTGTTAGATTGGCATGGCCACTTGATGGCATTGTTTATGTGCAAAAACACAAAAATGCCATTTATCTGGCTGAACTTATGGCTAATACTACAGTTCTGTTGTATTAACCATTGGAGGCTGCTTGATAGTGTTGCACAGAAATATTACAGCCTGTTTTGTGCTTCATGACACTTTATGTAAATTTGCACAAGTCACTGTTGGCTACCGTATCATCTGATGGTGGCTGGATTTCAAGCAGTCACAACTTTTGAAATTTCCATAGCAGAGTAATTTAATTTCTACTTAAATCATGCAATCTGACTTGCTAAGAATTTTCACACCATTCTCAACCTTCCCTACACAATTTGGAATGTGCAAAACATTGGCAAAGGGTAGGGCTGAACATGATTTGGCCAAGATCGTGCAAAAACTCACATTTTCATGAGAAAATATATTAGGTAAATAAAATGACACACTGTGGCAAGCAGATTTTCAAATTGTGCCATTTTGTGACAACAGAAGTGGGTAACTGTGGTGACATTTATGCAGCCAGACTTACAGCTGATACAACAGTTTCTGTTGTATTAGGCTTGATAGCCTTGTGCAGATAAATATCATGGCCTATTTTGTGCTTCGTGACACTGGTTATATGAATTCACACAATTCACCCTATCATTTCTGAAGGTGGCCACAAGTTTTGAAATCTCTATAGACTAATTTAATTTTTTCTGCTTAAATCACACAGACTGATTGACTTACTAAGAATTGTCAGTGTGTGGCAAGTTCATGAAAGTCTCCATTTGCAAAACAACCTCACAATTCTGATGTCATGTACACTCCTGCAAGCAAAGCTATTTGATTCACACATGTTTCCAAAACAAAAGGTTGTGATTCTATGACATAAATCAGTAAAAAAAGGAAGGTGAAAAAGTCCAAAGTTTTGGTCTTAATTATTTTTTCTTTTGTGGGGTGGTTGAGAACAAGTTTGTCATCACTGAGACAAAGTTAGAAACAAAAGTTCTTTTTGGTTTGTTGTTTTTCTTTTTTTAAAAAAGGTAGAACAAGATTTTATTAACAAAAAAAACCAAGGTAATACAAATAAAATGAAATAAAAATTAGCTTGAAATATCAAAGTTTTACTATATCAATAGTAAAGATGTGTTCATGTATTGTTTTTGTTATCATAATTTGTTAACAGATAGGGGAAAAACATTTCCAAAACAAAAGGCTGTGCTTCTATGATATAAATCAATCCAAAAAACAAAAACAAAAGTTGATTAAGTCAAAAGTTTTGGTCTTATTTTTTTTTTTTGGGGGGGGGGGGGTGGTTGAGAAAAAGTTTGTCATCACTGAGACAAAAGTTAGAAAAAAGTTAGTTTTGGTTGTTTTTATTATTAAAAAAAAGATAGAACAAGATTTTATTTAAAAAAAAAGGTAATACCAATAAAATGTAATACAAATTTGTTTTAAAAATAATAAAAGTTTAACTATATCAGTCGTAAAGATGTGTTTGTGTAAGAAAAAAAATTAAAGGTGTAGTAGTAGGAAAAAAACTAAAAAGAAAAAAAAAATTAAAGATATAGTAGAAAGAAAAAATCACTGATGGGTGGCCTGGTAATGTTACATTTGATTGTTTTTGTATAGCACCAATGCCATCAAGTGGCTGTGCCCTGCTAATGGACTAGTACTGAATAAAATGTAAAAGAACACATTAAATATAAAGGATTGAAAATTAAACCTAAGTTTCAAAATATATCCCAGCCAATGTTATTTTTAGATCTCTTTTAATAAGCACAGTGACTGAGTGAAAAGCTAAAGATTAGTATATTAATTCTCAAATTAATAAAAAGAATTAGTTTGATTAATTACTTTGAAACTGTTATGTTAAACTTGGCAATTCACTTTCATGACATCACTAGAATATAACTTTGTAATTATTATTAGCGTGTTGTACATAAAAGGGGAAGGAATGAAGAGCCAGACAGATATATTAAAACATTCTGTATAAATTTCCAGCTGATAATTAAAAGAAAAAAAATATCTGATTGGTTAATTTGATAGAATTGTGGCATTCAAACATTATAGAACTTTATTTAATTAACTATAATACCCCCCCCCCCATAACCTTGATCTACACATATGTGATTTCAGTTAACAGAGATTAAAAAAAAAATTAAATAAAAAATAATTAGTAATTAATGAATTTTTTTTTTAATTTTCTGTACTTTAATTTATTAATTCAAAGTGCAAATATAATAAGAAAACACATTATTATATGTGTGTAATACAATTCTTAACACGTAAATACAATATGCATACATATGTGTGTATATATATATATATATATGTGTGTGTGTGTATTAAAAACATTATATTTAGTTAATTACTATCAATGACTTGCCAATGTACATGCTCAGACTTGGAAATTACTTTATTTTAATATTTTCCCAATAAAACGAATATTTAAAACAATAAATACAAAAATCAATAATAAAATATACAGGATTACATGTTTACATTTACTGAAGAACATATGTTTTCTGTCTGAATGGAAATCTTATTATGAGTTTTACCATTGATTGCCATAATTTACTCTTGTAGAATTATAATTTTATAATGAGAGGAATTATTTGATATTCTGAACATTCAATGACATTTTTCTAGCAATTGTTTAAACTCTTCTTTGAACTGATGGCAACATTGTAAATACAACGAATGGAACAGTGGCCATTTTATTCCATTATATTTATAATGGCAACAAATGATGTAAAAATGATGTTACAACTTATTTTTGTGATTTAAAAAATTTCCAACTGTAGTCCAAATTATATTCCCTAAATGTTACACCTTTCAGTGAGAAATTGATGAAGGATAAATGTAAAAATAAGAGCTCATAAAAATATTGTAATCAGCAATGCATATATTTAACATTGTCTCTTCTTATATCATAAATAAATTTATAATCTAATTTCTTTACGAAGTACTAAATATTTGTTTCTTTATCAATATTTAATGTTTATATTGAAATTTTATTTCAAAATAATAACTTTTTAGATAAAACAAGTAAGCTAAATATCTATTTGATATCAATTATCACCATCTTTTACCAAAAGTTTTATCTTTGAAAGTTTCACCTTTTACCTAATGTCTCTATTTATTACTCTTTTTTTATTTGAAAAATTAATAATTTAGATTTCAGATAACTTTTATTTTTGAAATGACATTTTGATAAATTTTATAAGGAAAAGCAATAAATATTTAGGTCATTAAAAATAAAAGAGAAGGATGACAATGACTAACACTAGCAAAAAAATTACTGCCGAGAAATCAATTATATATTATAATATAGAACTCACTTTAATTTATTATATTTATCTTTGCCCAACCACAAATATAGATATAGTGTCTTCATAATGTTATGCTGTCTTTTCTTCAATACTATTACTAATAAGTATTTAAATACCAGGAGTTATTTAATGTTAAATAAACTTCAACTCAATATAATCAAATACCTGGACTCTGATAAGCTGGTTGATTGTAAACCATGGCCATATATTATTCATAAGCCTTCTTGAGAATTCTAAAACTCACTTTTTCCACTTTGGAATTGAAACCTAGAGTATGGGTAAAGTAAGTTAATGTACTAACTGCTATAAAAATATGTTCTTATATCATCTCATTCTATTTTATATATCACTTACTATAGTCTTATAAAATATCAAACATATAAATATTCATTATTATTTAATATTTTATTACTCTTATTTATATGCCAGTCAGGAGGTCTCACACATTATTTTTTGTTTTTCTTTTTAAAAAAATCATCTTTTGCCTTTTGTTTTCTATAAAACTCACAATTTATGCTGCTATTGTATTATAAGTTCCCTATATCTGAATCATTGATCTTCTCAATTTCATAACAAAAGTTATGGAATCTGTATTTGGATTTCTTAAAGAATTTTGTGTAGGGTTTGGTGATAGTGCCAGACTGATGTGATTATATTTTGAGTGATTAATAAAGACAATTCATTGTGCATAATTGCTGTAATTTAAAGCCAGAGTAGAAGTATGGTTTATTCTTCTCTATTTTGCAGCAATATTAAGGTATTAAACCAAAATGTCTCCTAAAATAATGGCTTTGAAAACCAACATTAAAAAGATAGGGCATTATTTTATTAAATAGTGATGTTGTGTGCCAATAATATTTACCCTGAATTAAAGTGTATTCAACATGTACTTATATTATTACTATTAATATAAAAAAATTTTGTGATTAATTGACAAATTATGATCAGTGTATTCAATGTCATTGTTAGATAGCATTCAAAAATATTCTTATTAATTCACTTATATCGATATACTAAAAATTGCACTACAATGATAAAATATTAACAACCACATTGCTTTAAGTCCACTTCTAGTTTAAGACTCATTCATCTTCTGACTTTCCTCAATTGCCTTTCTTTTGCTAATTTTTCTCATCTCATCAATATTTCTTATCCATTTTCTGAACTCATATCGATAACGCCTTTAATATTTTTAGTTTTCAAATTCCTCCATCATAAAAAGTTATGCTAAGAATAGTAAAAATAGTTGGTTAGACTAAATGTTAGTGTATTCACATGTCATGTCTATGACCTAAGGTTCAATGTAGATGAAAGTTGGATATTTTCAAGTAGCCAAAAAATTGTTAAGCTTTTGATTTTTGGGATAATGATCCGATTGTCAAATAGTTAGTCATCTAATTTCGATCAAAAAAAGAGTATCTATCAGATTCTTATCCAGAGGATAACTGTATTAATCTCAATAGGTGAAATGAATATCATTATGCAGTTAATAATTCATTATCTTAAAAAGTTCTCTTTTAGAAAATAATCTGTTAAATATGGCAGGTAAGGGGTTATTTTCTTCAAAGATAACATTTAACAATATGCATTTTCATATCAAATATCAGTCGAGCATATAATAACCTTTAGCTCTTGTTATAAGCTTTCTTAGCTATTAAATTTATTGATCTAATATTTTTGGCATTTATTCCAGCATATGGTTTGGATTTACTTTGAAAATTTTATAAAATTTATTTAAATGTGTATTGTTCAAATTTCCACAATTGACTTGATTTATCATTTACACATTTTTTGACCACAATTCTTCCTAAAGAACAGTAAGCACAATCAAGACAGAGACCACTAATGTTGTGAATAAAATGATGATTCTAAAAATAAAAAAAATGGATCAATGACTATTATAAAATAATAGAAAATGCTTTAAATAAATTTTTTTTCATAGCTTAGCTTAGGCAGTTAAAACATGCAAAATGTCTCTTACTGGTTTATGTTCCCATGTCTGCATTGGTTTGACACTATCACAAGGTGCAATAGTTATCTGTTCTCCAATCTTATTTTCAATTAACGTTAAACACATTTCTTCATGCCTTAATTCCTTTGACAAAGTATAAGCAAATATCTACAATATGAATATAAATTAACTATATTTGTAATATTACACGGTAGATTATGATAAATTAAATGGCATATACTAACTTAAATATACTAGACAAATGATTGGTTTATGCGAGCCCCAAATATTTAATCATCTGAATCAATGCAAACCATAAACAAATATTATGACAATTTGAATAAAGATTGGTTTGAAATGAAACACATATCGATATAATGGTGAGATATTTGTTTTTTTGCATTGCTACAAATGATTATTTTTGAGATTTTGTAAATCATTTTTTATTTAAATTAATAGATATCATTTAATATATATATATTCTTGTTGCATAACAACTAGAGTTTCATGCTGTAACAATTTTTAATATTACAGATATATATTTCTTGCCTTATCATTATTTTCACTATCTCTATTTCCTATGTTGAAATACAAAACTTTATAGAATATATAATCACAAGGTAGCATTTCTGAGACAAAATATTCCAAGAAGGGGGGAGGTCACATTTCATATAACACTGTGTATATATTAATATTGAAAGTTTAACAGGATTATTCTATATACTTCTTTATATAGCAAAAGCGTTGACTGGGAAGCGAACCCAGGCCAGCTGCTCAGAAGGCAGCTATGCTAACGGCTAGGCCACCAACGCTTCTACTTATTCTATATACTTTTTTAATAAATTTCAATACTTGAGCAATCAAACAAATAACCAATTAAAAACTGGCATTGCAAAGTCAAATCACACTGCCTAGTAATGTTATCCGATCTGACCTATTTTTAAACCAAAATTGTAATCACTTTAACCTATTAGCCTAGGTTATATAAAAGTCAGATATAAATGTTATTTATATGTGCAAATTTAAAATATCACATTTTCCAAATATTTTTAGTAAGCAAGCCCCCATCTTCTACATAAAACGTTATTATAAATAATAAAAAAATATTTTTGTGGACATAGAAATATCAATATTGAAGGTTTAACAAGATTTTTCTGCTAAATTTTTATCGTAGCTGAAATTTATATAGAAAATTCTCTTTAAACTTTCAATAATCACATCTTTTAATTAATTAATTTATATATATATAATATAATTAAACACTTTACAAATATGTAAATAATTTTAACATTAATTTTAATTCATGCTTACTGTAGAAATTTTTATGATCTTTCAAATGGCAGTGTTTGATTAAAAATGAGAAATTTTATCTTCCACTGGACATAAGTTTCCATCAATAACTGACATCATCAACAACTTTTAAAACTAATTAAGAAGCTAATAAATTAATGTTAATATACATAATCATCATTATTTTAAATTTGTATTTATTGCATAATAAAAAATTACAAATTTAATTCAGTATCTCTGATCCATAGCTTCTTTTCTCTGCATCATGCCAATAAATTTCCTTGTTTCGTATATTCATCTCACATTTGGTCTCTTTTGAGGTCCGATTTAAAACTAAAGTTATCCATCTATTATCATAATCTTCTAACAATATATCCAGCTCTATTTCAATTTCTTATTTATTTTAATGGTGTCAGTTGATCTTTTTATTCTATCAGTGATGTTAGTAATATCTATATAATTTCTCATCAATGCATCTTTTTTTTTTCATTCATTCAACTCTCTATATTTCGTTCTTTGGCCTGAAGTTTCTGTATTTCTCTTTTGTTAAGTATCCAAGTTTCAGATTCATAATTAATGACTGGTAAAAAAAATTATATTCAAAAATCCCTTTCGAAGTATATTGGTATGTTTCCTTTTAATATTAGGTTATTTCTATCAAAAGCACTCCATCCAAATTTTATTTTATGATTAATTCCATCCATCATATTTCTATCTCCATAAATATTCTGATCTAGGTATATGTAATTGTTAACTTCTTCAATTCATGATTATAAGTTATTTTCTTCTTCTGAGAAAATTCATCAAACATTATTTTAGTCTTATTAGCATTTATCTTTAATTCTATTTTCTTATTTTTATTTGCTAACTCTTGTAACATTTCCCGAAACTCTGCAGTATGCAAAAAACAGTCACATCATCTGCAAAATCTGGATGATAAATAATCTATTTATTTTAACTTCCTTAGCTTCTCATTTAATCCATAAAATATTTCTCCTAATTTGCTATAAGAAGTTTGTGATATGAGATCACCTTATCATATACTTTTCTCAATGTTAATCTTTTTAATATCATTATTTAATCTATTGCACTTTGATAAATATTATGTCAATACCATGGGCTTATATCATGATTATTCAAAGCTTTAATCAATGTAAAAATGGTTGTAGAATTAAATGCCTCTTCACAATGTTCAAATTCAAGGCATAATAGCAAATCGTATTCATGTATTTTTATAACTGAGCTCAATACTTACTTGTAATCTACTGTGCTAAAACCATTTTAAAATCAGCTTTTTGTTTTGTTGGTTAGAGACTAAAGTTTTTTTTGGATGAATTGCAATTATCTTTGTAAAGATTTTATTTGAAACTGATATAAGATTGATAGATGTAATATGTTGGACTATTTTCATCATCTATAAGTGAAAGTTGAATGTACAAAAAATTTTAAACTTTATTTAAACTTTCAAATACAAACAACTTGTTAGTAGTAACACACAATTAGACAACACAGGTTAGTAATTACACAATGTTTTGAATAATATTATTCTCCACTCTTTTTTAGGTGTTGCTGGCCTGATATGCACAGTGATAGTATTCACCTAGAATTTGAACTTGCACCTTTAGATTCTTGAATATTGAATTTAAGGTAAATGCTCCAACCAACTGAGCTATTCTGTCAAAGGCCTCAGATAGTAGAAATTTGATATATTTATATAAGGTGCGAGCTCAACTTCTATGCAAATACTATCACTGTGCATATCCGGCCAGCAACACCTGAAGAAAAGTGGAGAATAATAATACTCAAAACATTGTGTAATAACTAACCTGTGTTGTCTAAATGTGTGTTATTACTAACAAGTTGTTTGTATTTGAAAAGTTTAAATAAAGTTTAAAATTTTCTGTACATTCAACATTCACTCATAGATGATGAAAATAGTCCAACATATCACATCTAATAATATACTATTATCACAAATTTCAGGCAAATAATAAGATCGATAGGTCTGCAATTTTTAATATCTTCTTTACCTTTTTTAAATATCAATATTAATACTGTATTCATCTAATCAACAGGTATATCTTCATCATTTAACCAAGTAATACTTTGTTTCTTTTTCTTTATTACCATACAATTCTATATAGAACTTTTCAACCCATTTTATTATATCACCTCTCTTATTAATAATAGTTCCATCTTGTTTTTTATTGCTGAAATAATGTTTATTTTAATATGAAGATGTATTATATTTTTGATAATTTTATTCTTTTCTATAGCTCTTCTTGCCAGTTCATAGTTATATTTTCTTATATCATTATTAATCCTTTTTCATACTATAATTACGAGAACCTAGCGAAGCATAGCATAACTTAGAAATCACATTAGTCCAAAATAAAAAAAGCAAGCCAAACACATTAAAGTTATTAAATAAAAGTTTTTTTTTTAAAAAAAAAACAACACATTTTTTTCAAGATTTTTAATCGGTAATTGACATTCAGAATGCAAAAAAAAAAAAAAAATAGAGTTAAAAATAAACAAAGAAATTTAGGAATTATTTTGACCAAATTATATAACCCAAAACACAAGTTATATAGAAGGTAAGATATGAAGATTGGCTATCTTAATATAAAGCTGAGCACTGGTTGTATATATGTGCAGAGATGGTAAACTGGACCAACTGATGGGTGCTATCTCATGATACTCTTTTATGCAGGCAATTAGATATATCTGGTGGCTCCAAATTATTAGGTGGGCATCAATTCCAATGGGCAGGCTGCTGATGTTCCATCAGACTGGAGTTAAAACCCAGCCATATGACTACTGCTCAACACTGCATTGTATTTATTGATGGACTCTGAAGGATTGAGAAACTGATTGAATCTGATTGACCGACTCATTGAATCTGATTGACTGACTCTATTTATGACGACCTGTTGTCATTTTGTAAATTAGTTTTATAGCTTCCAGCTAAATCCATTGTTGAAATTCAACCACTGTTTTTGATTAATTTGATGATTTTAATTAATTAATCCAGTTGTTTATGTACTGTTAATTAGTAGCCATTGCAAATTCCATTCTTTTATGTAGCTTCTGAGTATTTACAATCCTTGAGAGAATTTCTTTTAATTTATCAACTTTCATCCATTTCTAATATTTACTTTCATATTTTATTTTATTCTTAACACACACACACTTTACTATATCTTTATGTTTACAATCATTCACTATTTACCCCTGTATATATTTAAAATCAACTTGTTATTTAGTTTTTAAGATTACTGTTTTTTTCTTTAAATCAAATAAAAAGAGAGTATCTTTAATTTTATGTAAACGATCTATAGTTTAAACCAGTGGTCTTCAACCTTTTCACACATGTGGACTGGTAAAAATAAAAATAAGGTTCTGCAGACCAGCAAAAATAAGGATAAGATTTCGCAGATCAGCAGAAGTCTATAGATAAATTTTCTTAAAGATAAGCATAATTATTATAACTGATCAAAACAACAATGTTAAATATATAAGATAAAATTTTATATATATATATATGGAGTTTATATAATAAAAAACTTTTTTTTATATTTCTTTAGAAAAGTAATAAAAAATTTAATTCTACCCCCCCCCCATAAACATCTGTAATAACTAGAAAAACAAATTAATTTATGAATGATTGATTAGATTTTGTTTTCGTTCTGTTTTCTTTTTTTTTAATTGGGTAAAAATGAGATGAAAAAATAAATAAAAATTGTTTATATTAATTAAAAGTTTAAACTCTTATTATTTATTATTACAAACTTTTTACTGCCCATCTAGCATGTGGACTTGCAGAAAAATTCCACAGCCCAGTGCCGGGCCGCGGACCAAGGGTTGAAGAACACTGGTTTAAACTGTTATACTTTTAATTTTTCTAAGTTAATTTCCTCCCCCTTTCAATTAATCTTTAAACTTTTATTTTTAACATTTCTAAACCAAACCCTCTTCCCATTCTAACTAATTAATTGTAACTTTTTCTGATAAATGATGTTTATAAAAAAAATTAAAACTCTTTAAACATTTATAGATTATTTTCTTTTAGCAAAGTGCATTTTGTTTAAACTAATAATAATAAAAAAACTCTTTAGACTTTTATAAATTTATTTATTTCAAACTAAATGTTTTTCTTTGTTTTTAATTCACTTATTTACAGACAACTTATTGATTTTATTACTTCTGTGTTATTTATGAAACCCTTATATTTTTGAATAATTGTAATTGTAACTTGCATGGAGCACTCTCATAACTGTTACTATATATATATATATATATAAGGAATTTTGGATGATATAGATACAATTGTGACATTTGGAACAAATATCCCATGAGTAAGTGACTGATACTAAATGAAGCCAGATAAATTGATAGTTAATTAACTCTAGTAAATATGATTAAAATAGATGATCACATAACTCTTATGATCATGACCCAGATGCTGAAATATCAGGCTTGACTATACACTACTAAGGCAGTACTGAGTTGCTAATGTAATAACAAATCCGGAAAAAAGGCATTGATGGGAATATATTTGTATCTGCAAAGTTAGATCCAAATTTTATAGATTAAATGGGTCATAGAATGAAGAAATGAGCATCTTCACATAACCCTAAATAACTTTCATTAACAATCAAGAACAATCCACTACACTGGTAACAAGATAAGAACAAGATCCTCTTGGTCTGAAAACTGAAAGGAATGTTCCCATATTTGCATGGAACTGATTCAAGAGGAACCCATCAAATTAAATTTTCCAAAGCAGTGATATATGCCTGCTGAAGAAATGCAATAAAATAATCATGAAATTAGGCAATCCACTAATGTTAAATTTACATAAAATAATATATATTAGACCTTAAATTTAAATCTGTGTAAGATAAAACATAAATGGTCATGTTATAAGTTTATATAATATGTGGACATCTATTATAAAGGCTTAATAATGACCTATGCAGTTATTCATATATTTAATTTCATAAGAAAATTACTCCTGCTTAATTGGAAATCAAACTCATATGTCTTACCTGGGGAAGAAATATTATATATTAAACTGAATTGTATTAAAAAGTTTTATAGAATAAACTATCACATCATATATTTCATTATTTGTAACATACATTTTATAGAATTGAAAATAACAGAGCTGCAGTATATATATATTGCAGTGATGAGCTACAACCTGTCACACAATCCAGTTATTTAAGACACTCTACCAATTGGAGCCTCATAACATATTTGCTTAACCAATAAATTGCCAAGCAAATTGTCATATTAACATTTTTTTTCTTTCCAACATATACATGTGTATAAACATCTTTTTATTTCTAAAGAAGTAATAAAAGCCATTAAATTATTAGGGAGAAACAGATAGGTATATTAATACTGGAATAAAACCTATTATATGTTAATAATTGGGGATGGCTATAAAAAAAAACTTACACATAAACTTTAAAAATAAATAAATAAATAAAAACAATGACTGAATTAAAATCTAAACACATAGCAACCATTTGTGGAAATGAAATTTAAAATATTTATAAATTATTATTTTTATTTATAATCCCATTTATTTATATTATGTCTGTTAAACAATAGGAAATGTCAAGGTTAAAATGCTTAAAAAAACTTCATGTGACCTACAACACAGTATTAATTGTTATAATTGTCTTCTGCATTCGAAGATCAAACATTATTTTTTTCTGCTTAAAAAAATAAATTCGAATACAAAATGGATGTGAATGTTCGAATTTAAATATATAAATATTTTTTAAAATATTAATCAAAATGATCAAAAGCTGAAATTTTAAAGCAATCGTTTGAAGGGAAAGAAATAATTTGAAAGTAAGAAGATTTAAATTATTTGCTAATTAGACAAATTTTAGCTAAATTTATGCGTTGCAGTAATATTCAATAATTAATTGTTTTGATATATAATAATATCATCATTGAAATCTTGAGAAGCAAATGAATCAATAAATATATATTATTTTTATATCATGATTGCTTGCTGAAAAGTTTGTACCATGGGGTAATAATACGTCATCAATAAAGCCATGAAAGTTTAAAGATTTTACCTGCCCATTTAGGAGAAACTTAAAAACCATCTTTGCTTTAAATAAAATGCCTAACCAAATCCAAGACAGGATAATTGGAGAACACTATTATTTCTTGACTCAAGCAAGAAATTGCTATTCGTCGTCATGGGAATAGAACTTTATCTCCATTCCTAGGAATTTATTTAGCAAATGAACAATTTCCAGCAGACTCATCAAACTTTAATTAACATAATGGGATAAGAATTGTGATTTTTGTTTTATTATTTTGTCTATTGTAAATTTTATGTATTATTTTCGTTTCTACAAATGGAAGCTAATGTGTATAATTTTGGAGAAATTCTGTATGAGAGTAATAAGGGGGGAAATATTAGATTTAAATATATATATATATATTTTTATCATCTTTAATTGCATAAGAATAAAAAAATTAATAGTTTTGACCGCCCCATCTGACTGACTTTTGACAACATATAGGAAATTAAGAGGTAAGACATTTTAATATTATCTCATAGTAAGCAAAACAAAATGATAGATTTTTATTTATTTATTATTAATTAAGCTTACTTTTGTATTGCTTTTATAAATCAATGATTTATAACCATTGATTTATCTGGACAACAAAGATTTTTTTTTTTGTTGTTGTTGTTATGTTTGTATACATATTTTAAATTAGCCAGCTAAAATTGAAATCACATGTACATATTATGATTTTACATATTCGTTGTTGTAAATAATTAGTCAAGTACATGAACTTCTACCATTGGGTTTAGGGCAAGGGTTTTTATTTTTATTAATATCATTATAGATATCAATGTGGTAGAAATTCATTCTTGACAAAATAAATTACATATATCAGACTTAATTGTTATTCATACTTTATATTTTTTGTTAGTCAATAAATGTTTATATAATTCGTTATTTTAATTTGGTCTCTAACTCATCATTATTTCATTATTCACATACCCATTATAAACATTATTATCTTATTTAGTTTTACACTTATTAATATTATTACTATGATAGAGGAAATACATATACATATTTAAGTCATTTATTATAACTTTTAATACATATATACTTATACTGCACATATATATTTTTTATATATCTTATGCTTAATTGATTTTTGGTAATTAATTATCACCTATATAGAGGTGCAATAACTACTATTAGTGTGATCTCCTTCCCTGATAAGAGAGCTCAGGCAATTACTCCCTGAGTTTGAATACTGTGGTATAACATGGCTAGAAAGGGGTGAGAATTGGATGAACTGATCCAAATTGTATCTAGGTTAATAAAAATAGGTAGAGCTAGTCTATTGGAAGTAGGTACAATCATAGGTTATGTATTTCATTGCATAATCACTTGCATCCTATCCAAAGACCCAAAGTCCGACCATAGTAAGATGCACTTCCCCTATCTCTTCTGAAATCCACCAGCCCATTACAATATATATATATATATTATAACCTTCTAGATAGGCACCAGAAATAATAATTGTAATTATATAGCACTGTATCAGTAACAGCTGATTGCATCTTACTAAAAAAAAATGAAATAACCTGAAATTTAATTTTTTTTTATTAATGACCTAAAATTATGTTTAACAGCACTTGTAGATATAATTTACAAGTTTTGATAAATTTAATATTTTTCTTTAATGAGTGATTAACAATAAAAAGAGGGTGGCTTGTCACAGGAATCGTCAATTTAGTTTTAGCAGATCGAAGTTTATTTATATGTCTGCAGAACAGTACTGATATTTGTTTAGATAATTTCCTGGTTTATTTGCTTTGATACTTCAATCCACAGTGTAAATAGTGCAATATGTTTGACTCATCATCATAGAAACTTTAATTTAAGTTAGTAGTTTAGTACCTGTAGTATAGCATTTATGGATGTGAATGTATGCTTGTGCCATCTTTCTACTTCATTTTCCATTCATGTACTTCATTAAACCACCAAATATCATGTCTCATAGCAAAACATTTAATTTCATAACCATAGCTTGGATAAACCAATTAAGATACAATTTAAATGAATTAATAAATCACTGGACCAATGGATTGTCAATAGACAAATACACTATTAAATATTTTATTTGCTAAAATAATTATTATTATTTTATTACTTTGGAAATGCAGAATATTTTATTCTTGGTTCAATTTAATATTTTTTTTAAAAGACAAAATGATTTTTTCTTTTCTTTCTTTTTCAAGAGAGAATTTTGTAACTAATTATTGCCAGTACAGTGGGAGCAGCAACCGTTGTTCTAGAGTGAACTTTTGAATGACCTTGGATTGGTGGAAGAACAAATGTTTGGGTAATAATCTGACATAAAAAGGAGAATATTTTTACAAAAAGTTGGCTTTTCTGATTTCAACAATTCTCTCTCCATAAAAGGTTTTTATTAGTACAATTTTGTTTCTACAAGTTAGTTCTTCCATAATTCAAGCTTAAAAAAACTTCTATTAATTTTCTGGATGAAAACAGCTCAGAAATTCTACTGAGGAAAATAAGAAAGTAATATGCAGACATAAAATGATAGAAATAAGGTATATCTCCCTGCTTTTAATTGGCTAATTTAAAATCATCATTTGAGATGCATGCGTGTGTGTCTATATTATAAATTTGCTTTGCCTAACACTTTAATTTTTAATATTAAAGAAATAATTGAAATGTGTGTTTATATGTCAAATCTACTTTGACTGAATTTTATCTCCAATATTAAGGAAACAATTGAAATGTATGCCTATATTATAAGTTTGATTTACCTCGATTTAATCTCTAACATTAAAGAAATAACTGGAATGGGTAAATTTTATTGTTATTCTGGAAAATTTATGTGAACTTTTTCATAAAACACTTCACAGACTCTTTGTTGATAATTTTTGCTAACTATAAAAAAGTAAAGTTTAAATGGAAGGATGTGCATGGATAATTTATTATAATTTGCTTTATTATTATTATTATTATTGACAAAAATATATACCTAACCATTTGTATCTGGAAATAAGAAATGAAAATGCATGACATATGATTAATGAATCATATAATAATCAATTGATGAAACACTTTATTACTTTTACAATGCTTTATTATCCACCCATTCCTTCAGTTAACAGTTTTGATTGCCCACCAATCTTCTTCAGAACCTTATAATCTCCTAATTTCACTATTACAATCAAATTTTAATAAAGCATTGTAAAAATAATAGTGTTTCATCAATTGATTATTATATGGAATATATTTGACAATGCAATAGGAAATAATAGATTAATGAATCATTAACTTATCTTTAAATGTGATGATAAATGAATACATAGAAGAGCATGAAACTGGATATGAATTTCTTTTATTGTATTGTTCTCCTCATTTGCATTTAATTTTTTTTAAAGATATTATCAATAAACTTACATGAAATTAAATTAATGTTATGAACTGAGTGGTTATTTGCCTAGTGAATGACTTTTAAAAATTTGGAACAGATGCTTAAACAAATTTAATGAATTAAATAATAAATTATTGCTCAACTATGCAGTAATAAATATTTTTCACCATAATGAAAATTTTCATATGTGATATTGCCAGCGATTTCATTAGCTATTGCTAAGAACTTTGAAATGCTTTTAAATTGGACCCAATTAATATTATTTATCTCCCTGCAGGAATTTTTACATGCTTATTCATATTTATGATTATACAAATGATCATCATCATTTTGTACATGATCAAGATGTCATCTACAGACTATAAATGAACTTTTTGTTCCAGCTAAGAAAGGAGCTTTAATGATTATTTTGTTTGATAGATAGATAGATTAATTATTTGTCTTATAATTTTTTATTACTATTTAATTATTATCTTTCTTTTCAAGAATGTCTCACAAAAGTATAATATAGAGGAATATTATACTGGGTAATTAGTTTTAATTTTTTTATTTATTATGTACTTGTATTTCTATACGCATGTGGCAATAGAAATACCTGTTTGCTATTTAGGAGTTAACAGCTCATTTTTGAAAAGGAGTAGTTGCATAAAATTTATTGTTTATCTTTGCATTTTTAAGAAGTTATAAGGTTTGTTTCATAATAATTATTTTACTCCAAATTTAAAGATTTGTTGTTCATCTCAGGCCAGACATTTTGCTTTAATTTATGGGCTAATGCTGAATACACTAAAGAGTTATTTTGTCTTGCTTATTTAGTAATAACTATTACATTTCCAAGTTAAAATAATATACCTCATCAGAAATGAGAGATTTATTCTTTTTTATATAACTAATTAATTAATGTTGTTACACTGTTTCTTTATCAAATGTGATTTGAAATTTTTTATGCATTATTATGCTTATATACCTGCCTATTATATAATACAGTTATATACTGCTTAAATTGAAAGTAGAAATAATTTAATTTCCATTGGTTTCGGATGATGAAATGTGCCAAAAAGAAAGTGGAAAGGTTAAGGATTTATTTTAGAGTGAATTTATTATTTTTATGCTTAGATTGAATTGTATTCTGTGGCTATGCAGAAAGAAATTGTTTATGTTATATATTGTATTGTCAGGGATTGAGAGAACTCTCCCTTATTTTATTTGAATATTTGTCATGAATGATTATATATTGCATTGTCAGGGATTGAGAGAGCTCTCTCTTAGTTTGTTGAAATATTTGTCAGGAGTGGATTATATTTTCCAGATAAAGTAGTTGTATTTTATGATAATTATAGTATGTGAAGTCAAGTAATGTATTTTCCTTGTTTTTGGTGATGAGATGGTGTCCACACCAGTTTTGTTTGTAAGCCTCAGAATTGGGTTAGAGATTCACTGTATTTTGGTTATTTAAAGGATTAGAGTTAAGAAAGTTTTTTCATCCCTCATGGATTTATGTGGAATGCTTTCCATCATTTATTTATAGCCAAGTGTAAGAAAGTTTGCTGATAAGAAAATAAAATAAAGCAAGAATTGATTTTTCTCACAGAACAGCTGAAATAAAATTAATGTTAAAGCTTGGTTGGCCATTATCATCATCCATATTATGACATTTATCTCAATTTCATAAGTAAACCGATTGTTTTAGCTATGTTAACCATCTTACAACAGGTACCATAATTCAGACACATGCATAAAATATAATTAATTCAGAAGGTATGGAGAAAATCCATCACTAATGTGTAACACTTTAATCATTGTTTCAAATCATATCATATTAATTATTTAGGTTTCATACCATCAACTCTCAGAATGTTTCATCCTCATTTTGAATGAGCAAGCAAAAGAAAGTGTAGTTATTTAATGGAATTATCCATTTGATTTGTGAGAGACCTCTTGCTCATAGATTTAAACTCCTCTCATATTATTTTGATGTGCATTTGAAGTAAAAATGCCAAGAACTTTAGTTTCACTTTTATTATTTTAGTGCTAGTGTTATAATGTGTCTTTTCATCAGCTTATCAAAATGGACTAATAGCTGGCATATGTTGAAATAAAATACCAGAAAGTTTATTTTGTGTTATTTGTTCTAATGTAGCTCATTTAATCAATGATGTTGGAATTATTCCAAAACATGTATATTCATAAACTAGAAAACCAAATGTTTATTTAATCATCTTGTAATAAATGTTTTATTTATTTAAAAGCTTTATTCAGGATTATTCTTTGACATGCATTTGCATTCTATGTTTCCACGTGTGCACACCCTTTTACATATCCATAGAATATGATTGCACTAATCCATAATTTAATGATGAACATGTATAGATCTGATGATGTTGCCTTACTTGATCCAAACACTGTATGAGATGTTAGCCTATCTAATGATTCTCTGAAAGCCTTATTACTTACTTATTATTTAGATGATGAATTGAAATCAAAATGCACCCTATTTCTTTTATTATCTAACTACTACCATTTTTATTAGAATAATGCTTCATTTCTATCATTACTTTTATTATAATAATCAGTAGTTGTTGTAAAGTATAGATTTAAAATTAAGCCATGCAATAAATTAATTCCAAGATATTCCCTTATTATTTAGATTGGACATTAATTCAGTTACTTAGTTTAAATTACTGTACAATTAAAAGTTAAATAATGTTATATTTTATTTTGTTTTTAACTCTAACTTACAATACAGTATAGTTAATCAGGATCACATCTTTATTTAATTAATTTAATTTTATTACACAGTAGAGATTGTTCAGTGCATGTGGACGTTGGGAGAAGATGAGATATAAATTATAATTTGTCAATTTAATGGTAGAACTTTACTAATTTCAATACTTATTTATTTTAAAATTTAATAGATGTTTTGTTCCTATTAATCATAATGTTTCCACCAATGTCTAGTATACATTTTACACTCTATAGATCTCTGCAGCCACCAACTGAGCTAAGCTAAGGTAGGATAGCATTTTAAGAGTCTCATTCATAAATTAAAGCAAGATCAGATTAGTAGTTTATTCTACGATCAATAGAATTGGTGCCCCTGGGTATTTGTTAATAGGAAAAGTAGGAGAGGTGTTGGGATAGGGATACAATATGTATATATTGTACCGGTCAAAACATGTTTATCCATCTAACATGAGCTGGAACTAAAAAAATGTAGTTCAGACCCAGCCAAGCCCGAGATTTAGATCAGGGACCAACTTGAATTCAAACCCACTCCATAAGACCCAGATCAAATGTCTAATGAATAACATATAAAGAATTTATTTTAAATCCGGCCTACTAGCTGAGTGGAGAAGACAATGAGACATCTATTAACTATGACTTACCTAAAATATGTATACACAAGGTTGTATGTTTGGAAGTGGAGAAAAAGGAATTCGAACTACTCAAACAAGTTAGACAATAAAAATATAATTTAATGTAATGACAAATAATTATACATTATGACTTAATTATATAGATTAGTATGTGTGTGAATGAGCAAGCAGTCTACCAAACGATAGGTAATTATATATTGTCATTCATGCTATTATTTCTCATATGTTCTTTTATTATCTAAATAATATATTATAAATAAACACACATCTTTGGTGGGTCCAATATTAAGATGCTAATCAATTATTAAAAAGATTACATAAAATTGCTATCAACGCTTTGATTTACGATACTGAAATGTGGTGATTAACAATTTTGGGGAGCATTCTGAGATTCATAATATATATAAGAAAGCAATTTTCATGCCATTACAGTCATGAAAATAAATATAATACATTTTAATATATATATATGATTTTATGACCAAATATTTATAGAAAAACATTTAAAAGACAATGCTTGATTTTCCCCAAGACAGATAGATACTCTTAAATACAGTAATAAATTATGATGGTGGGATTGTATAACAAGACTGAAATAAGATTATTAATAAAAGTAATGATACTATATATATATATATATATATATATATATATAGTATATATATATATATATATATATATATAAGTAGAGCACAATTTTAATATTAGACCAATAAAACTGGGTCATGAAGCAAAAGAAATAATAACACAAAGAAGTTTGCGGTGCTGACATTGGTGAAGAAATAAGAGAAAGCGGTCATGCTTCTGGATGAGAACAAAGTCTTTTTTAGGGAAGTGCTTAGAGAAGAGTGGATAAGGCATGACATGTACATCACCAATGTGCAGGCCTTTCATACAAAGAAAGTGTATAGGCATAGCATGTGTCAGACTTATGGGAATCACCACCAGAGGCCCTTTTATATGAAATAAGTGGTCCCTTTTTATATGAAATAAATGATCCTGGGAAAATCAACTATCCTCGGGACAAGGCTTGAGAAGAAATATATGGGTTTGATCTTGTCACAACCCCCAGATTAGAAGATTAGAAGCATATAATATATATATATATATTATAACGATCCAAATGAAGGTGGAGATCAGCAGTCAATCGTATCTGCAACTACCAGGGTGCCATCTAGGCATTTGAGCCTAGAAAAATTTATAAAGTAGGCAAATACGCACTGTCAAAATTCCACTTTATTTAAATATTTAGGTCGTTAGCCCAAGTCCCTAGCTCAGTGGAGAAGAAGAGATAATAAACTATAACTTAATTTATGCTTAAATATAAAAAAATAAAAGCCACTACCAGAAATTAACACATAAAAATATTTATTTACGCACATATAAAATCATTTTAAACCTGAGGAATAAATTTAACATTTTTAGACGTTTATATTAACTTTTAATTTTAAATAAATTGCAATAATGTTTAATATTTTATTTAGATGGTCAAGTATGAATAGACTACATAAATCTGCATTTGAAAAGAAAATAATTCTATCCCTTATTTAACCTTAGGCCAAAAAGTTTGCAGTCAAACCGGCGTCAATCCATCTGATACATTTATGTATTCAATGTAGCATGAAAATACGACAACACAAAATACTATACTGTCAGGAATGTACGTCTGAACAGTAAGTAGAGTTAGAGAAGACATTGTCTCTCCACCAACAGGAATGCTACATCTGTTGGTGAGTAGAACAATAAACATAAAACTCCATAGGAATGGATTGCGGTCCTTTGCCATCTTACAAACCCATCCATAGGCAAACAGAAGGTGTGTGGCATATATATGCAATCCTGCCCATAGCAGATCTCATACTACATCTACTAATTACACAAATATATCCAATCCATTGAGCCAATTCAACTACGAAACGAATAACCTAAGATTACCCTCCCTTAAAATAACTTTACAAAACTATATAGCCATTCATGCCCAACTTAAATTTAACATTTAGATATGTTCGCACAGATAAATTTTATAAAATTTGTTTTAAAATGTTGAGTATAGATCAGCTGTACAGATTCCACGGTCATTCAAATTAAACACAACCGATCAAAATACAAAGTCATCGATAATGTCAATTGCAATAGGGAATACACAAAACCCAATAGCATTCATCGTAAGATGCCCACATTGACATCGTTGACTTATATATTCTAATCGAATGTGAAAATCTCAACACAATCAACTGCTAACGAATCTATGCAATGTCTATACCCAACCTTAAATTTCCTCATTTAAAATTTAAACCATAAATATTAATACAAATAAAATAATAAATGGATATGATTTTTTTTATCAAACTTAACTATATAAATTTAAACAATCAATTATTAATTTGAAAATCAAATAAGAGTTCATTTTAAAATTTAGATTAGCTGAATCTTTAAAAAAAAAAACAATGACGAAAGTTCTTAATTACTTTAGATTTTAAAATTGTTCAGTTCATAGCTCATGGAAGAAGAGTCCAGGTTCTTGTTTTTAATTCCCACGACATCTCCATTGGAAGATAATGTTCTGGAGGTGGCACTAGCTGGTTCCATTCTGGTATCACAATCTTTTCATTTTTTAAAATAAGTGAGAGAGAACAACAAGTGCGTCTTCTCACCGTCGTCTCACCAAATCAAGTTGGAAACTTACTGGAACTCAATATTTTTCTTTTTATAGTCCTCCTATGGATTCCATGAACAAAAACATCACTGTTCCATTTTTTCATTATGGTCCAGGCCTTTATTTGCTGCTTCTATATTGAACAAGCTAATTCTTTATTCCTTATCTAATTTTGATCTGACTTTTTAATTACACAGCTTTTGGATAATTAATAAACAATCATTTCCATCTACAAAAATATTTTATCTTTAAATCTTGTACTTTTTTATAAAAAGTACGTTCAAATACTTATTTTTTTTTTTTTTTTAAAAATATTTTTAAAGTTTTGAATCTGTGTGAATATATAGGTTTAACAAACATTTTAATTTTAGCGTTTAGTTTTTTTTTTCTTTTTCAATAGATTTTATTTTTGTTTGCGAACTTTAAGATTTTATTTTAATTTAATGTAACGACATATTTATATATCATTACATATCAGTAAACTTCCTCAAAAAAACAAAAACATTAAAAAAAAGACTTTACTTAGTGTTAGTAATTGCATTACACAAATTGATTACATATGAAAATTTCAAGAAGACAAAACTTTATATATATATATTCACAAAAATATGCCAAATGTCAGTAACACAGTATGGATGGATGCCACTAATGACATGAAATAAGATTTACTGCTTTAAAAATAAATGACCCTAGTTTGAATGCCATAATTTATACAGATAATGCATGATGCCATCATAATATATATACAAAGTTTTACTTAATAACTAAAATAGTAAAATGTACATTAAAATTTACCCCTTTCTTTTTCTGCTGTTTAAAAATAACCCAATCCCACTTTCGCAGATTTTACAACAACTGAGAATATTTAAGCATATATTATTTTAAGAGTATGGAAAAAAATAAAACAAAGTTAGTAGTTACAGAAAACAACTAATATGTCACCTTTTCAGAAATGAGTAAATAATATTTTAAAATTTCAATCTCAGCCTAAGTTCTGGATTCACCCTGGGTAAAACCCAGAATTAAATAAACAAATTAATACTAAAACATAAAATGTTGACTCTTAAAAAAACAATCTGGTGAGCATATTAATTAATAATGTATTATATTTTAAGGGGAGATTAATAACCTTGCTTCATGAAGGTTAAAAGAAAGAAAAGATTTTAGAAATTCAACTTATCAGATTGCTTGAGATTGGCATACTAATAATAATAATATATATATATTGTAACGATATATAAATATGTCGTTACATTAATTTAAAATAAAAACTTAAAAGTTCGCAAATAAAAGTAAAAAACTAAACGCTAAAATTAAAACATTGTTAAATATATATATTTGCACAGATGTTAAACTTTAAAAATATTTTTTTTTCATAAACAAAAAAAAAAAGTATTTGAATGTATTTTTTTTAAATAAAAAAATACAAGATTGAAATATAAAAATATTTTAATAAAAAAATAACGTAAGTTAAAATAAAAACAGGTATTAATTAATTCCTGTAATCTATAAAAGGAAATGATTGTTTATTAATTATCTAAAAGCTGTTTAATTAAAAAGTCAGATGGAAAGTTAGATAAGAGAAGAAAGAGATTTTAGCTTGACAAATGGAAGCACTAAGCCTTGGCCTGGACCATAACGAAAAAACAGATTAGTGACGTTTTGTTCAGTGAATCCTTGTGGATGATATAAAAAGAAAAAAATATTGAGTTGAAGAGCTTTTTCAACTTGGTTGGGTGAGACGAGCGATAAAGACGCGCTTTATCGTTCTCTCTCACTTATCTCTGAAATGGAATGACTGATACCATGAACCAGCAAATGCCACCTCCTGAACATTAGATCGATCTTTCAATTAAAGACTCCGTGGACATTGACACCAGGAACCGGAGTTCTGCTACCGTAAGCTATAGGAAATGAACAATTCTTAAAATCAATCAAGAACTTTCGTCAAGTTGAACAAATTAATAAACAAGCCGACTTATTTAAAATGGACTCTTATCTGACTTTTTGTAAGTTTAAATCAAATTAATAATGGTTAATTTTATATCTTTCCTGATTGTGAAAAGAATCATTTCCTTTTAATATTTTTATGTGTAGTAATATTTTATTGTAGAAATTATTAAATGCATTACATTTAAGTTGTCTATAGACGCTTGCATGGATTCGCTTATGGTTAATTAGATTTTGGTTTTCATATTTGATCAAAATATATAGACATTCGATAAATAATGATACCTTACGGTGAGTATCTAAAATGTATTTATTCGGATGTCTTTTAAGTTATTGGTGACAACGCAAGTATCTTATGGTGAATACTATTGGGTTACTTATAAGTTTCCCTCTGCGATTGTCGGTATCAATAATTTTGTATTTTGATCGTTTATGTTTATTTTGAAATGTTTTTGACCGTGGAATCTGTGTAATCGATCTATACCCAACATTTTTAAATAAATCTGTGCGAACGTATATAAATGTTAAAATTAAGTCGAGCGCGAATGGCTATATAGTTTTGTAAAGTTGTATTAAGGGAGGGTAATCTTAGGTTATTCATTTCGTAGTTGAATTGGTTCAATGGATTGGATATATTTGTGTAATTAGTAGATGTAGTATGAGATCCGCTACAGGCAGGATTATAGATATACGCCACACACCCTCTGTTTGCCTATGGATGGGTTTGTAAGTCGGCAGAAGACCGCAGTCCATTCCTATGGAGTTTTTAGTTTATTGATCTACTTGCCCACAGATGTCACATTCCTGTTGGTGGAGAGTCAATGTCTTCTCTATTTCTACTTATTGTTCAGATGTACATTCCTGACAATATAGTATTTTGTGTTGTCGTATCATGCTACATTGAATACATGAATGTATCAGATGGATTGGCGCCAGTTGATTGCGAAATTTGTTGCCTAAGGTTAAATCAGGGAAGAATATTTTCCTTTCAAATGCAGACCTATGTAGTCCATTCATACTCGACCCTCTAAATAAAATATTAAACATTATAGCAAGCTATTTTAAATGTAAAATTAAAAATTAAGATAAAAATCTAAATGTTAAACTTATTCCTCGAATTTAGAATGATTTTATATGTGCGTAAATAAATATTTTTCTGTGTTAATTTCTGGCAGTGGCTTTTATTATTTTATTCTTTTATATTTAAGATATAAAATTTATAGATTTTTATCTCTGCGTCTCCGCTGAGCTAGTGACAATGGGCTAACGATCTAAATATGTAAATAAAGTGGAATCCTAACAGCGCGTATCTGCCTACTTTATAAATTTTTCTAGGCTCAAATGCCTAGATGGCGCCCTTTGGTAGTGCGGTGCGGTGCGATGCGATCTCCCACTTTGTTTGGATCGTTATAATATATATATATTACTTATAATACTTCATTCATATACACTTTAATGCAATTAATTTTCTTAACCTTCTTTATTAATTGCATTAAAGTGTATATGTATGAAGTATTATAAGTAATATATATGATTATATGAAGATATGCAAAGAAAGTGAAGGAGAAAAATAACACAGCATACTAATAATAACTAAAATAGACAAAAAAAATCAAGTAATAATTACATATAAATAAATGACCACACCAAAGTTAAAGAAACATTAGAGCATATGAGAAAGAATTAAATTTATAGAAATTATTTGAGAGAAATTTACATATTATATATTAAAAATAAAGTTAAATGATACATTAGGAAAAGTCATCTTGATAATAGAGTTTGAGATTAGTTAAACTAGCTTTACTTGCGGCTTGAAAATTTACCTGGAACCATTTTAAGAGTCCACATTTCACAGTCTGATCATGCATGGCAATTGGTTCTTAAATAACAACAAGCTTTTATTCAGCATTCTACAATTCTCCATTCAGGCTTTTACTTCATTTCAGGGCAGCAGAATATTATGGCAGCAGAAGATGACTCCAGCAAAGGTCGGGGAAGGTGATTGGTTTTACCAGATCATCATTTTCAAGATTTCAAAGCAGCATGCAGTTATAACAGTACAGTTCTCTCAATAGTAGCTAATCTGTTGGTGATTTAAAATCTGGACATTTTATACTCCTGTCCAGGTATTTGAAGAATGCTGCCCATTTCTTATCTCTAGCTCAAACATAATCTCCAATCTAACAGAAATTTTACATTTCTTTGTCCATTGTTTTTGAAAGATGCAACTGTTAGATAACATTCCAAAAATATATACAAATCTATTTCCATATTGAAAATAGATTTGACAAAATGTTTATAATAAAAGAAAATCTTTAATCTTAATCCCCATTTTATTTTAAGTAAAAACTTTAATTAACAATACCTTCCCCAAATGAAAACAATAGTGTTTCCAATGCTTTAATTATTTTTGGACAATTAATGGTTGCATCTTCTATCTTGGATTTTATAAAATATACAGATTAATAGGAAAAACAAGCAATTTTAAAAAAAAGTTTAAAAATGACGTATAATAAAATATTTAAAAAAATCAATATTTTGTTAGTACGTTTGCTCCTATATATATATATATTTGAGCCACACCTATGTACTTGAATAAAAAAGAATTAATAATAATAAAAATGTTATTTAAAAGTTAAAATTTTATTACTTAGGTGCACATCTCAAATATATACGTAAAATATATATATGCAACTAAAGGAGCCGGATGGGATAGGTTAGTAGATAGAACTATGGAGCTCAATATTAAGCTAAGATTGACTGCTTCAATATACATATGACAAAAATGGAGCATGATGAAACATGGGATAAGCAGTAGAACAGTGAAGCCGGATCTTGGGCTAAGATCAACTGCTTTAATATATATATATATATTGTAACCCTTTGGTTTATTACATCTATAAATCAAATATAATAAAATGAAGTAATGGTGGAAAAAAATTTTTTTTTGATATAAGGAAAAGTTAAGCTTTATTTGAGAAAGTAATGGCTATATAGCTCACAAGTAACATATTATAACGATCCAAACGAAGTGGGAGATCGCAACGCACCGCACCGCACTACCAAAGGGCGCCATCTAGGCATTTGAGCCTAGAAAAATTTATAGAGTAGGCAGATACGCGCTGTTAGGATTCCACTTTATTTACATATTTAGATTGTTAGCCCATTGTCACTAGCTCAGTGGAATAGCAGAGATTTAATAATATCATTTACTAGTATATAAAAGAATAAAGTAAGCCACTGCCAGTAATTATCATACAAACAGATTTATTTATGCACATATATATAAGGTTTAAAATTATTTTAGTGATTTCCATTTAAACATTTAACATTATTTTTAACTTTGATTTTACTTTAATTTACATTGAGTTACTATTATATTATAAATTTACATTTTTAATCAAGTTCGCACAGATGGGATTATAAAAGCTTGTTATAATAAGTTGCTATAGATCGGTTACATAGATTTCAACGGTCAAAAACATTTCAAAGTAAACATAAACGATCAAAATACAAAATTATTGATTACTGACAATTGCATAGGGAATTATAAGAAACCCTCTAGTATTCATCGTAAGATACTTGCATCGTCACCAATAACCTAAAGGACATCCGAATAAATACATTAGAGACACTCACCGTAAGGTATCATTATTTATCGAATGTCTATATATTTTGATCAAATATGAAAACCCAAAACATACCTAACCGATAACAAATCTATGCAAGCATCTATAAACAACTTAAATTTAATAGTTTATTTAGGATCGAGCCTGAATCGACTACATAGATTTGCATTTGAAAATAAAATATTCTATCCCTACTTAACCTTAGGCAACACATTCCGCAATCAACTGGCGCCAATCCATCTGATACATTCATGTATTCAATGTAGCATGATACGACAACACAACTATATTGTCAGGAATGTACATCTGAACAATATGTAGAAATAGAAACGACATTGACTCTCCACCCACAGGGATATGACATCTGTGGGCAAGTAGATCAATAAACTAAAAACTCCATAGGAATGGGCTGCGGTATTCTGCCAACTTACAAACCCATCCATAGGCAGAGGGTGTGTGGCATATATCTATAATCCTGCCCGTAGCGGATCTCATATCACACCTACTAATTACATAAATATATCCAATCCATTGAACCAATTCAACTACGAAATGAACAACCCAAGATTACCCTCCCTTAATATATCTTTACAAATCGATACAGCCATTCACGCCCGACTTAAATTTAACATTTTTTTATAATTTATTTAACGGAAAACAGAAATCATAATAAAACTTAAAGAACAAAATTAAATAAATAAATAAATAAATGGAAATGATTTTACAAATTAAATACATTAAATAAAATTATAACTAATTAATAAAATAATGTTGATCAGATAGAATAATATTGAAATCATTTAAATCTGGAAAGTTTTTAATTTACTGTTCATAAATTTTAAAGTCTTACGGTTATTGAAATAGTTCATCTTCGTATATTCCTTGCCGTTTGCACGTGAATTCCCACGTCGTCCGAAGATTTGTATCCGGTTGATCGATTTATTTATCCTTTGGAGATTTTTTTTTTTTTTTTTTTTTAGTGTAATTGGTCCTCAATGAAGAAACGATGGCCCATTTTTCTTCCTTTCTTACAGAACTGAAGGGATTGAAGCTGTGCGTCTTTTTCAATCCCCCCAGCACTAACACCTAGCTGTTACATCATCAATAATCAATCACTCCTCATTCACTAACTACCAAGCTTTCCAAAACCTGTCCTTTTTATATTAATGTCAAGGATTGAATTAACATTGCGTCATGGAGTGATGATTCTTTCGCTGAGGTCCGATTTCCCAAATGGATTTCTTTCATTGGCTAATCAGTTTCTATTGTTGTTTTTTTTTTTTCTATCTGACTGAGGTTATTACATTTAAATGCTCAAGGCTGGTTTTAATTTAACTAATTAACAATCATTTCCATTTCTAATTAATTACCCTGTTTTCCAAATCAAAAATATATTTCAAGACAAATTTAAAGATATAATTTTATCTCCAAATCTTTTTTAAAATTTAGTTTTAAAAATACCTTTTTCTTTAATAAAAATTTTATTTTAATAATTTTTCATTATCTGTGCGACTTAATATATAAGAGTTTAAGACGATATTTTAATTTCAATTTTTAAAGAAAGTTTTTAAATGCGAACTTTTTATTTTAACTTGTTTAATAATATATATATAAAAAAAAAACAATGTAACGAACGTCTGTGCTCGTTACAATATATAGAGACAGTTTGTGTTTGTATGGAATGTCTATTACTAAAGAGTTGATGTGAATCGATTGTCAGTAGCTTTAGTTAACAGTTTCTTTCTAGAGAATAAGTTTAGAGTTATACGAGATTGTGGTAAATATTTATGTTTATGATTATCGGAGATTATAATTGATTTTGTGCTTGTAATTATAAGAAATTATGAGGAATATTTGTGTTCATATAATCTGGATAATCAGTTTCCTGTTTGATGGTCTGTGCGTGTGTGTGTGTGATACAGATATATGGGTTTGATTTTTTTTCCTTTCCTTTATGAAAATTTAACATAATTTTTTTTTATAGTATTTAAAATGTAAATCTAAATAAGAAATTATTTAGATTCAGTGAATGTAATCTTTGTTTGACAAGAAAATTGTTGGTAGGCTTAATTTTTTAATTAGAGTTTCCTTGACTAAATTTCATAAATTGGTCATCAATATGTTAATTAAAGAGATCTGGTTTAAAATCAGACAAAGTTATTAGGAAAGTAACACTTTAGAAAGATCAATGTGTTAATTAAGGAGATCTGGTTTCAGATCAAAGTTATTGGGAAAGTAACATTTTTTTTTAGAAAGAGTTATTGTTCATTCTGAGTGGGGATTTTTTAATTAGACTTAAAGACAATAAAGGGGGGGGGGGGTAACATCTGTTTTTTTTCTTTTTATCCTATAAAAACGGAAGAAAAGAAAAAAAAAGAAAAAGGAAAAACTTTTGCTGATTGAGAACTGAGCTAACCTAACTAAAAATTAATATCTAAAGGTATATTTTTTTTTCTCCAAGTTTTTAATTCTTTTCTCAGAATTTGATAATGAAGTTAAGTTGTATAGTAGACCAAAATATGAATTTCTAATTCATCCCTGAATGGTGCATATCTCTTTTTCTCAAAATTAATCATGAAGAAGTCAACTTTTGATAAGATATTTTCTGTTGAATGTCACAATTCATCCGGTCTGCTTATAAAATTTCCTGCAAGGAGAGAATTGTCAAATTTCTTTTATCAAATTAAAAGACCAATTCAGATTGTAATAATTATATGGCTCTTCAAAATTCGTTTAAAGAACTACAGTCTTCTGTAATGTTTTAAAAAGAGTTAATTCATGTTAGTAATCACAAACTGCTTATTGCCTATAATTTGGACCTTTAAATGGAGGGGAAAAGGAACGGAGAACAAAGTGAATTCAAACCTATGAAGAACTCAACTGGAAGGTAAACAACAGAACTTTTTAAAAACTTATTAACTATCCTATATCTACATTCTGATTTAAAATAACTATCTACAAATTTGATTTAAAATAACTATCTACAATTTTGATTTAAATAACTATCTACAATTTTGATTTAACTTGATTCAAATGACTATCTGTGCGTTCTATACATATTTAATTAAAATAACTGTCTGACATGCCATTATATAGCTATCTCAAGTGAAATGAACTAAATATATTGATTGATGGACAGTGGAAGGAAAAGAAGTTTAAAGAGACTATCTGTAATGTTGATATCTTTATTTTATTTCGTTTATATAATGTGTCATTTATTTTTTTTATTATTATATTTCATTTTGTTTATATGCTATGTCACACTCTGATCACTAGATTATTTAATTTAATATTTTGTTTATGTTTAAAATGTGTGAAGGAAAGAAAAGAAAATGATTTTGATACCATTTAAGTATAGATGCTCACGTAAATTTAGACTTAAAAGTAAAGAGAGAAATGATATATTTTATTATTCTTAACAAAATTTTAATTTGTGCTTAATAGTAGATATGAAGAATGAAAGGATGGTCATAAACCCATTATTATGCTGTGAGTGTTGATCTGTTATTGATATAGATATTGGGTATGTTGTTGGCTTGACTGGTTAAAATTGAAATAATTCATATATGTATTGATTTGGGATCTGGTTAGTCTTGTCATTTATCTAGGCTGGAATCGATGTATGTGTGGGCATATTTAAAGCTATAAATGCTTGTCATTACTAATGTAAAGTAATCCTACCACCCAATAGATGGGAAATAGCTGTCTCCTAATTTAGATACCATGGCAGTTGGAGGACTAAGTTTCTCTCCATTTATTTGTTAAGATAGGGAATTATTAGTAAAGTTACTGTTTAAGTAAAGAAAATGTTGCAAGCCAATATAGGGAATAGGTGTCTAAGAGAAGCTCTTTACACAATTCTGGATCTTAGGAAAGATCTCTCCCTGGCTCAAGCAAATAGTTTAAGGTTGAAGTTGATGTTGTTGTTTTGTTATTTCCCTTATCAAGATGTGGCTGTGTGCATGTTATAGACACTGCACGGTGATGTGTAATATGAAGAGAGTTTTCTTACATGGGGCAGAACAATGTTGCCCGGAAAGGATAAGGATTCAGTCAGATGTATATGTATGATGAAGAATGACAAAGATTTTAATTAAGAAACTAACCGATCTGTATTGATTTTTTTTGAATGATGATAAATTGAGGTCGTCAAGCTGGGCAGACATACTGACTAGTTAAGATATATACAGTCAAAGCGTAAAGATCTGACAAGCATAAATGTAAAAGTGTGGGTTTTGAATTTAAACCCGTTTGCAAAATTAGTAGGGTAATTTTATGACATATAATCCTTTTTCATTGGAAATGTGAAAATTATTGCTTGATAAAACGGTTTAGAAATGTAAGAGTATTTCACATTGTTAGTTAAAATAATTGAAGCGAATTGTTTTGGAATAGTCCAATGGACAATGTTTACAATAAAAGGAGGGGGAAGTAGAAATTTGTAGGTTTTCTTCTCTTTCAAGATAAGTTTTCTTAAAGCTAAAATATACGGAATTCTGTTTCCAGCGTTTGTATTGTTATTATTATTAATTATTTATTTAATAAATGAATGGGTCAAAACCAGAAGTGAGTCATCCAAGAAATTAGTTATCTCAAACATGTATTTAAATGGTGGTCCTGAATAGATCAGAAGCATATATTTGTGTAACAATATTATAATTTAGTGTGTTTTTTATTTTAATCTTTATCATTATTATTTCATGTAATAAAGTTTTATTATTGTTATAAGATTATATTGTGTTTTGTGTTTTGGTGTTTCAAATATCTCCAGAATCTATATATCCAGCACCTATATTTAAGGTAATATTAGTTTATATTTAAATTTAATTATTATTTATTAATGATATTTTATTTCCAAGATCGATTTGCAGTAGTCATTATTATATTGTTTCCATATTCGATTCACATAGTTAATTTGATATTAATAATTTATTTCCATGATTGATTTAGAGTAGTAATTTTGTCTTGAATATTTCTATATTCGATTAATATAATTCATTTTATATAAGTCATTTTATAGACTTCATTTTCACATAATTTATTGTTATGATTAATTTGCCTAATCTAACTTATGATTATTTCCGTAATTTGATTTCATAAGTAAATTTTGATTGATTTGTCTGGTTGATGTCCATGGTTTACTTCCATATTTTACTTTAGCAAAATAAAATTATTAAGGTTATTAATTAAAATAGATTAGAAATAATAGAATAAAATGACAGGGAATATTGAGTTAAGTTTAACAAATTTAATCTTTTGATTCATTGTAATGTTGTGAATATTGGGAGCAGACATAAAATCCCTTTCCTGCTCTCAGTGTTTAGAGGAATTCCCATTATTAAACTGGTATTAAAATTTATTTAGCATATATGGGATCATATCCATTACAGTGTAATCACTTATGTGGCCACCTCTTGACAGATCTAGACCTTGAGAAAGAGCAGTTCGATTATTGATCTAAGAGCTAGTTTGGAAGTCAAGTAGCTTATTATAACAACATTATCATACTATAATAAATTATTCTACTATTGTGAAAATAGGGATCATGAATTGATAGTTGATCTAAAGATATATGTGTGTTAGAGAAATAAGATTAGAGATTTTCAGATCCAAGAACATAACACAGACATTCCGTGTTATATAATTGTGGCTATTGAAAGTGATAGATGCGGAGAACAAAAAATAAAGTAATGGGATTAAATGGGGAGAATTTATTTGTGATAAATTTTATCTAGCACTAAATTAAAAAATGATTTTATATTATGAACATAGATTATGAGTTCTTTGCATTAATTACCGAGTTATTTCCAGTCAGATATAAATGAAAACTGTATACAATATTTTCTGTAGTACCACTCGAGATCAGATATTTGTAATAAAGTTGTGGAAGAAAGTTGTCTCATTATTATAAATTTTATAATAAATTTATAGTGAAATATTTGCATGACTAATGCTAGGTTTGAAATTAAGACCACATGGATTGAATGGTTTTATCAATATTATTATTATTATTTTCTTGAGAGACAATTTAATTACTTTCTCCAGTATCTTCTATAGTCCTAAATTGACTCTAAATTGACTAGTGGTGATGATCTCTAGTGGGCATTACAATTTATAGCTGCAATTTGGCACCCCCGGTATATATTTGATCCTAAAGTATAAAATTCAATTGACTAGCTACTTGAAATAAATGAGGAAGTTTATTGAGGTTGAATAAGTAAAAGGGTGCGGAGAAAGTT